>JADBJO010008084.1:42500-55000 GCA_016801955.1 Conus betulinus | reverse complement strand
TGTTCGTAATGGCCCATTATGCTCCATTGACTGCATTCGTCTTCCTAGGAGCACGTGCGTTCACATACAACTCGAACTTTGTGTTGTAGTTCTCTCTCTCCATCTCCTCTCCACAACCTCTCTTCTCTCTCTCTCGTCTCCTCTCTCTCTCTCTCTCTCCTAAGCTCTCTCTCCCCTCTCCCTCTCTCTCTGTGTGTGTGTGTGTGTGTGTGTGTGTGGTGTGTGTGTTGTGTGTGTGGAGGAGGAGAATGAAGTCGCTAACATACTCCAAGCGACGGGTCTTCCAATGATATACATAACCATCCAGAGGGAGAGGAGATTTACACAAGATATTGCACATCCCCTAGCACTAAAGCATCTAGATAGAATGGGGTTAGCCGAGAGAGAGAGAGAGAGAGAGAGAGAGAGAGAGAGAGAGAGAAGAGATAGACAGACAGGCAGAGAGACAGAGACAGAAGAGACAAAGACATGAAGAGAGAGAGAGAGAAGAGGAGAGAGAGAGAGAGAGCGAGAGAGAGAGAGAGAGAGAGAGCGTGTGCGCGTGTGTGAGAGAGACAGACACAAAACAGGCAGGGACCAGAGAGAGAGAGAGATACAAAGCAATCGGGAAGGAATGGAGAATGCTGTAGGGAAGGTAGTGGGGGTACCAAACCCTAATCCTCTCCGTCATGCTGCCAGAACGGACGGCGTGGTGGGATCATCTCTCCATTGCGAAATGAAATTGTCCACCCATAGGCTCACGTCTAAAACAAAACGTTATGTATGCCATGTGTTAATGGTTTCTATTACTACACTCTGTTTCATAACAGAGATGTGCCTTCATTTGTCCATCACCTACTAAGTGTCTAATAACTATATGTAACTCGCTAACCGTGTCTGAAACTATGTTTTTGTTTTTTTTTTTCCCGTACATGCGTCTGGTTTATTGTCTTTTGCTATGGGAAAATTTTTTTAAGTAAAAAAAAATCCTCTCCCATCTTTAGGGCAAAAGCTTTGCTGCTGAAGAGAAGTTTTTTTGGCACAAGTACAGGCCCAATGTACAAATGTATTCTCTCACAGACTACATGATTTTCATATAAAAGAGTACACAGCAAATAACAGTGGTATCTATGAATACTAAAGCACTTCCCACTGATTTGTCAAAACTACATTCATGTTACTGATCAACCTAGAACAGCCATTTTCTTCCTTTTATTAATAACAGGAAGTACTCACCCAGACAAATTATTCTCCTGACTGCTATTACTTTCTTTAAACAATGTAGACTCTGATAAAAGGATTAGTCTTCCAAACTGCAAAATGGACATAACCGTATCTTGATTTTCTTTTCTTACCATGGGCGTGTTGTTGTTATGAAGCAAAGCATTCAAATGTGTTTATATCGTAGTAACAGAACAACAGTAAATACCTATGAAGCTTCGGTATTTTACTCTTTAAAAAAAAAAAAAAAAAAACCGGTGTCAAAAAGATCTGTAAATATACCCGTCTCTCACTAATCCACACTATTCCTGAATACAGAAATCTACAAGTCTTTGTTTATAAACTCAACAAAGTCTAAACGTTTCTAACATTTGTTAGAACCACAGGATATTCTGAGAAGCGCAACCATTTCTTTGTAGATTTAACTCTCTAGTAATCAACATCAAAGAAGATTATGTGGTAATCTTTCACGGTTCCTCCTCCGTACCAGGGCCGATTATCATATCAGTCTGAGGGGACGGGGGGAAGGGGGGTGGGGGGGTGGAGTATGCGTCCGAAGGAGGTTTTCGGGGTCCTTCCTCTGTGGGAGATGTGGAACAACGTGTCAGAAATGGGGGAGCAGACGAGAGGCCGAAACATCGGTAACCTCCCTTTGTCTGGCCCTTGTTTAAAAAAAGGATCTCCGAGAATTTGTGCAGTAGTTGATATAAAAAGGAACTTTGTTTTTTTTTCGAGTCAGTCAGCGTACACTCTTTATTTAGGTCCTTTGTGACACATCTAGGAATCTCTTGCAGGCCAGCATGTTGTGCACTTTCCCTGTTTGCTCCAGTCGTTGTAGGCACCATATCTCAGATGAATAAGACAAATTAGGTTATACGGTCTTTCAAAAACACCTTAAAGAACCTACTGTATATGCATTTCTTAACGTTTTTTGGAATGCACTTTTAATTCCACAACTGCAGTTTTATCCTTAGTCAGAAAATACTGTGTACCTTAATTAGTATTGATATTAATTAATATAGAAGTAATAAATTAAATAAAATAATTGATATTAATTAGTATAGAAGTGAATAAGAAACCCGGGTAGCAAAACGTTGTGAGTGTTTCTAATCTGAGGACATTAAAAGGCCTATTTCACGTTCTCTAACAACCCCCCCCCCCCCCCCCCCTTTTCTGAACACCAATACCTTAGAGCTCAAACTGCTAACGGTAGGATGGGTGTATATTATCAGTGCAAGACCAGTGTGTTTAACTGGTTTAAGTCCCCTTGATGTTGTAGAAATTAGTGTTACATCATCAAGAAAGTAGTGGGATAAATGCTTCCGTAAGGTCTGGCAAGTAGGGACCTCCATGTCTTCTACTGTCACACCATGATCTGGTCAATAATCAATACAAACTGAAAACGATGAAAGGCTCAAATGTCATCGCTGTCTCACCCAAACTGGGCTCTGAGAGAGACAGAACTCAGAACTCCGATGGTTTTATTCAAAAAAGGCCATTGCCCCTTATGAAGTGGGGTATGGAAACGTAACAACAATATGTGAATTTTACAGAACACCAGAGAGACTAGATGGACTTCTCGCTCACGAAGTCACAGCTGATCAAAACTGAAAACCCTCGAACAAGTAAACTGAGAAATGTCTTACTATGCTCTCATTCTGAGATGCCTTACGCAAACTTAAAAAACGAAATTGACAGGGATCCCTAATTGGTATACATTGCGCTCTTAGACTAGATAACTTGCAGCAGCATAAAACAAAATGCAGTTCGTCTTCTTTACCATTATTGCATAGTGGACAAGTGTAAATATATGCCAGTACATTTACTGTAACGATATCGGTGTTGTGGACTATATGAAATCCCCCAGTCTACATCTGATCATAGTAAACTTCAAGCGTTTGCCTAAATCCATTCGCAGATGAAGTTTGCCATCATGTACCGTACAAAATGTCCGATACATCGTAAATCTATCGCTATTTTTGACATGAGCGTCCCATTCCTGCCACCTGCACTCAATCAATCGGTCTTTAAGTTCACATAGATATAATCTATTATTTTGCACACCCTGGTCCATCCAAACATAACCATATCCAAATGAGATAATTTACAACAGATATTTGACACCCAATTTCTTTTGTAGAAGAAGAAGAAGAAGAAGAAGAAGAAGAAGAAGAAGAAGAAGAAGTCACTGAAGAAAAAAGAAATAAGCACAATAGGCTTCTTCGCATCTTGCGCCCCCCCCCCTTCTTTACCCATCTCTACTCTCTTCAAACCCCCCCCCCCCCCCCCAAAAAAAAAAAAAAAAAAAAAATGAAAATTAAAAAACAAAATCACGAAAACGTATGTACAGCAAGAATAAACTTGACTTAGTAACAACAACAGCAGCAACAGCTCCCCCCCCCCTCTCTCTTCCTTCTCTCGTCTCTGTCTCTCTCTCTCTCTCTCTCTCTCCTCCTCCTCTCTCTCTCTCTCTGCGGAGTCTCTCTCTCTCTCTCTCTCTCTCTCTCTCTCTCTCTCTCTCTCTCTCTCCATCTCTCTCTCCTCTCTCTGTCTTCTCCATCTCTCTTGTTCTTCATTTTCACCCCCCCTTCCTCTCTTCTCCCCTCTGTCTCTTTCCCCACTCCCTCTCTCCTTATTCACACGCACTCTCGCTCCCCGCCCCCCCCCCCCCCCCCCCCCCCCCCCCTCTCTCTCCCTTCCCTCTCCCCCCCCTTCCCCCCCCCCCCCCCCCCCCCCTTCCCTTTTCATTTTTCCCCTGTCCTTGGTATCAGGGCTGCTTTTGGAACCAGCTGCCAGAATTTCTTTCTAATGCCTTCTGACAAGACCCTCTCACGTAAACGTGTGTGTTGATGCCAGATTGGGCGACCCACTATCAGGGAGGGGCTAGCTTACATCCTTCTACGTGTGTTTAATCGTTGGGGATAAGGGTCAAAGTTGTTTGGACGTCCGTGGAGGTACATCATGGCAACACCCCGTATTTCTTCTTCTTCTTCTTCTTTTTCTTCTCCTCCTCCCCCTCCTCCTTCTCCTCTTCCTCCTCCTCCTCCTCTTCCTCCTCCTCTTCTTCCTCTTCCTTCTTCTTCTTCTTCTTCTTCTCTTTAACACGTACCAAAATACACAAAAATAAAGCAGGGAAGGAAACAGAGGTACAGACACAAATGCACAAAGAAAGAATGTTTGTTTGTCTGTCTGTCTGTCTGTTCTGTCTGTCTGTCCTGTGCCTCTGTCTCTGTCTCTGTCTGTCTCTCTCTCTCTCCCTCTCTCTCTCTCTCTCTCTCTCTCTCTCTCTCTCTCTCTCTCTCTCTCTCTCTCCTCTCTCTCTCGTCAGAGGTGGAGCATGTGGCGCTGTGTCTGACCCTCTAGTGTTGTTCATGGCTCTGGTGCCGGCTGAGGAACCAACGAAACGCAGATACGACATCCAGCAAACAGCATTGCATTTCGATGTCCATATGCAGAACAAAGTATGTTCGTCAATTAGCTCGACTCTTTTTCTTTTCCTTTTTTTTTTCCCCCTTCCCTGTCTGTCGGTCGATCGGTCTGTCAGGCTGGCTGTATCTGTGTTATTTATCTTTCTGTCTGTCCGTCTGTCCGTTCGTCTATCCGTCTGTCCGTGTGTCTGTCTATTTGTCTGCCTGTCAGTCAGTCTGTCTGTCTGTCTGTCTATTTGTCTGTCTGTCTGTCTGTCTGTCTGTCTCTCTCTCTCTCTCTGTCTCTGTCTCTCTCTGTCTCTCTCTCTCTCTCTCTCCTCTCTCTCCTCTCTCTCTCTTCTCTCTCTCTCTCCCTCTCCCTCTCCTCCTCCTCTACCCCTTTCCCCTCTCCCCCCATGGTCCCATTCACCTGTCTCCCCCCCCTTCCCCCCCCCCCCCCCCCCCCCCCCCCCCCCCCCCCCCTCCCCTGCCCCCTTCTCTCTTTTTCTTTCTTTCTTTCTTTCTTTCTCTCTGTCCCTGTCTCTCTGTCTGTCTGCCTGTCTGTCTCTGTCTCTCTCCATGCATTCACTCCAGACTCTCCCCTTTCTTCCACCGACTGTTTCCTCCGTCAACCTTTGACGACACTCACTGGCTAGCCGTGGAGAGCCACGACCTAGTGACCGCTGCATCTCTAATCCAACCCACCTTTCATCCCTTTACCTCCCCACCACTACCCTAACACCCACCCCTGACCTTTCTAGTCCTTAGCATGTCACGTGACCCCTCTATCGGCTGTCTGGCCCTTGCCCCGTGACACTGACCGTCTGGGATTTGACACTGACCACAGGCGTAGGTGTGGGTGTGGCTGGGATTGAAGATGCAGCGAAAGACGCACAGCACTATCAGTCTACTGCCTACGCGCTAGCCTTTCTAGTATGTACACAAGTTGACAAATTTCAAAACGGAGTGACTAAGGGCGGAAAATGAAGCAAAATTTGAAAAGAGAGGGGGTTAGTTACCGCCAAGGACACAGACAAACAGAGTACAGGACTACACACGATCCATTTCGACGTCTTGAGTTTTCTTCAGGTGGAAACAAATCACATTTAGGACAGTGACGAAGAACAAAAAATCATTTAGCTGCTTCTCCTGTTCGTCTCCCAATCAAGACGAACAGAGACGAACAGGAGAAGCAGCTAAATGGTTTCTTTGTTCTTTGTCACTGTCCTAAATGTGCTTTGTTTCCACCTGAAGAAGACCCAAGAGGTCGAAATGCATTGTGTCTAGTCCTGTACTCTGTTTGTCTGTGTCCTTGGAGGTAACTACCCCCCTCTCTTTTCAAAAGTTGACAAATGCCGTAATGAAAGTGGAGTACGATGATGGCGTTGTTGGTCTTCTAGTCGTCCTTACTGATTTTACTCGTAATAGTAGAGTAGTAGTAGTAGTAGTAGTTGTAAGTAGTAGTAGTAGTAGTAGTAGTAGTAGTAGTAGTAGTAGTAGGAGGAGGAGGAGGAGGAGGAGGAGCAGGAGTAGGAGTAGCAGGACTAGTAGGAAAAAAAATATAGCTGTCACGTGTACACTCAAATGGCAAGCAGGATATGCGTCTTCAGGAATCATTTAGTTTCTCCCTCTCCTCAATTATGTTCGCACACATTGCGTTTGACTAGCCTGGATATGGTAGACGTTTATGCTGTGTTGGTATTGAATGTCGTGCTTGTGTTGGTAAGCAACTGAGAATGTCATCTGGATATGGTAGACGTTTATGTTGTGTTGGTATTGAATATCAAGCTTGTGTTGGTAAGCAACTGAGAAAGTCATCTTGAAGGAAACTTTCAAAATAATCCAGACTCAATCTTTACCTTTTTTTTAATTTGTTAAAGCGCACAGAGACACGGTCTGGTGGGTATGTTATAACTGACTTAACACAGAAACAAATATTACAAACAAACCAGTGAGAGATACAAAGACATCTATATTCTAGCCATACATTCAAAGCTTGATTACTTTGTCTAGACTGAGCAGGTTTTAGTTTTAGATAATAGCACATGGCATGAGATGGGGAAAAAAAGAGACAAAGTTTATATGTGAACTGCAGGTAAAATTTCGTATATGATCGTGCTGTAAACATTTCAGGACACGATGAAGTTCATCATCTGTGATGTTTATGTCATAATCTGTACAATGTTTAACACTTCTAACACTGCCGTTTTCATCTGTAGCTCAATGTTTAGTCTATGACTACCGTGTGACGAGGAATATACTAATGGAAAAAAGGTAAGTATATTTCAGCTAAAACAATGTCTACAATACTGACGACAGTCAGCTCCGAACTCATGTCCACCAGCTCTGGTGGCAAAGGCTCTGACCATGTGACAACGCTGCCCTCCAGAGAATCCCGGGTCGTACCATGGCCTTTTCAAGACCAGGGGAATGGATGGACGATCGTTTGGAACGGGACTCTGAATGTAAATCACATGGGTGACAGTATTTATGTAAAATATGCGCTTTCTTCAAATTTCGTTTTTGTGATGATGATGATGATGACGACGACGACGATAATGATGATGATGATGATGACGACAACGACGACCATGATGATGATGATGATGATGATGATGATGATGATGATGATGATGATGATGACGACGAGGACGACAACAACGATGGTGATGATGACGATGATGACGACTATGATAATGATGATGAGGAGACGACGACAACAACAACAATAACAACAACAGCAGTAGTAGCAGCAGCAGCAGCAACAACAATCATCATCATCATCATCATCATCATCATCATAACAATGATGATGATAATAATAATAATAATAATAATGATAATAATAATGACGATTGATAATGATACTGATAATAATAAACTATGGTGATGGTCATAATGATGATGATGATGATGACGACGGCGACAACGTCGACGACAACGACGGCAACGCCAACGACGATGACGACGGCGATGGATGATGATGTGATGATGATGATGATGATGATGATGATGATGATGATGAAAAAATTGATGACGACAACTTCGATGACGACGATGATGATGACCACCACGACCACGACCACGACGATGACGGTGATGATGATGATGATGACGATGATGATGATGATGATGATGATGATGATGACAACGCCGATGATGATGATTTCATGTGTGTTTTATTTAAAAAAAAACACACTCAGAGCGGGGTGCTGAAGGCTCTGTAAATACCATCTGACATAGGGACACAAACAACTGTAAAAGTTCGGAATTGCTTTTCCTTTCCAGACGACTCAGAAAGAAGGTCCGAGTAAAAGACATGATCTATTTGTCTGCGCGAAGACAGGAATATATCCTTCAATTCCAGACTCAATTTCACGCTGGTTGCTTGTGGATGAAGAGCCAGGAAGAATGATAACTGCGTATTACAGTGACAAAACTTCTTCAGCTTTACTTCATCCTGGAAAGCAAACACATACACTGTATTAAAGTAAGAGTATTTGTGGCTGTCTGTCTGTCTGTCTGTTAGTTTGTCTGTTTGTCTGATTGTCTGTCTGTCTGTCTCTGTGTCTCTGTCTTTGTTTCTCTCTCTCTCTCTCTCTCTCTCTCTCTCTCTCTCTCTCTCTCTCTCTCTCTCTTTTCAGCCTCACTGCCTTCCTCTGCCTTCTTTCTGTTTCTCTTATTCTGTCACACCTTTGCTTATCCCCCAAACTCCTCCCCTCTCTCTGGCCCTGTCATCTCTCTGCCTCTGTCTCTGTGTCTGTCTCTGACTGCCTGTCTGTCTCTGTCTGCCTCTCTCTCTCTCTCTCTCTCTCTCTCTCTCTCTCTCTCTGCCTGTCTGTCTGTCTGTCTCAATTCAAAATATATCAACCAGAAGAATGAACCGATAACAAAACCGAGAAGAAAGAAAATAAGGAAGACGTTGTCGCTCATTCCCTCATTCCCACACAGTCACTGCTGCTGTTCCATACCCCGAGAGACTCAGAAAAAAAAAAAAAGAGGTAACAATCTTTGCACGTAATCTCTCTCCGCCATTCCCCTGTCACAGATGTCCCAGTCCTGTCTGGGAGGAGTCGACATGGAGAGAGAAGAGCACGCTTCACAAGACTTGTCCTGCAGTGACGGAGAACACGGCAGGAGGAACCATCACCTGAGATCTCACTGGGCCAGGGCGGCTTCAGAGAGTTGCCGCGCCTGTTGGTCTGCTGGCTGTATAGGGATGAGACGTGTGGGTAACAAGGCCCACTTCCAACCCCCCCCCCCCCCCCCCCCCGCCCCATATGACACTCCCTCACTCCCCAATTCCGTCCCTTCCTCGTTGATGTTTTGTTTCTGAAGTGAATGCAAAAGTGTTCTCTATACACGCAGGCACTCTGGGCCAGCTTCTGTTCATAAGATCGCAACACACCAGCCACCATACAAGATCCCCTTCTTTGCACGTAATCTCTCCCCCCCCCCCCCCCCCCCCCCTCCCCTCTCACTCGGGCACTGACCCCGCTGAGAGTGATCGACATGAAAAGAGAAGAGCACGCCTCACGGACTTGTCCCGCAGTGACACAGAACACGGCGGCAGGAACCATCTCCTGAGATCTGACTGGGCCAGGGTGGCTTTAGATAGAGAGTTGCTGCCGCCTGTTGCTCCGTTGTCTGTGTGTATAGGGATGAGACGTGTGGGTAACAGGGGGGTCGGTAGTCCGTTATGTCAAGACAGGTCTTTCGCACAGAGTCTTGGAAAACGGTTCTGAGTGTTCATGAATTTGCCTCAAAAATGTGGTTCGATGACAGGGAGTGACTGTTACAATGCAATGTAAATTTTTACAGCGTCGTAGTTGCTCCCAGTGTGGGGAAGGAGGGCTGAGAGTGGAATGGGAGGTAGGCCGATAGGAGTGACGCAGTCAGATGACGCAGAGCGTGGCATGACGTAATTTTCTCTTGCACGAGATAGTGAAGTCGGAGGCTCACACTGTTCTAAGAGAGAGAGACAGAGAGAGAGACAGAGACAGAGAGAGACAGAGAGAGAGAGAGAGAGAGAGAGAGAGGGGGGGGGGGGGTTAGAGGGGAGAGTGGGCACAGATTTGAAATCTATTCTTTGGTTTGGGGTTTGAGTGGGACCAATGGGATGGTTTTGTCAAGCGTTTCGTTACAGTGACTTTGATCAAATCAAGGATTCATCTTTCTCTGTCTGGGTCTGTCTGGCTCTCTGTCCCTCGTTTTGTGTGTGTCTCAGTCTCTGTTGTTCCTGTCTCCTGTTTTTTCCTCTCCGTCTATTTGTCTGTCTGTCTGTTCTGTGTGTGTGTGTGTGTGTGTGTGTGTGTGTGTGTGTGCCTGCCTGCATGTTTGTCTGTGTCTATCTCTTTCTCTCTGTCTCACGCTATGATGGAATGCATTAGGAAAAATGAAAACAAAGATATCAATAAGAAAAAATCATCCTACTCTCCCATCCCCCCACACTCATCGATGCTATCCAACATCCCAAGAAGAAAAAAAAAAAAAAAAGAGGAGAGGTAGAGGGGGAGGGTGGTGGTGGTGACAGAGAGACAACCTGGTCAGTAGGTATGGCTTATCCCCTCCCATCCCATTCATTAACAAGGCCCACTTTCCCCTCCCTGTATCACCCCCCTCCCCTCACTCCCCTTCCAACCCCCTTCCTCATTGCTGGGTTTTGTTTTTTTTTTTTTCACCAGTTCTGAAGTAAATGGAAAAGTGGTTTTCTGTACTCGCCGACAATCTGGATCAGCTTCTGTTGACAACATCACCACACCCCAGCCATCCACCACTCGACATCGCCTTCTTTGCCCGTCATCTCCACCCCCCCCCACCCCCCCACCCCCCCTCCCCGCCCGTTCCCCTCTCACGGGGCACTGATCCTGGCAGAGAGGTCGATACCAACAAGGAAGAGCACGCTTCGCGGACTGCAGAACGAACCATCTCCTGAGATCTGGCTGGGTCAGTGTAGTGGCTGGCTTCAGCCAGTGCGGCGTCTGTCAGTCTGCTGTCTGGACATAGACGTGAAGAGAGAGAAGTTCTGAGTGGAAGTGACCAGGACTTTAGGAACTAATCTAAAGAACTTGGGTGTGACTGATGGCTTGTTTGGATGACAGGGGCTTCAGTCTTTTTCTTTCTACAGACAGGTCAATTGCACAGTTTGTTTGTTTGTTTGTTTTTTAATGATCACAGACTTTTCATGAAGTGTAGCTGAAAGTCTTTAGGTGACATGGAGTGACGTTGATAAAATCAGACATTTGTTCTTCTCCGTCTGTCTTTGTTTAGTTTCTCTGTCTCTGTTCGTTTTTTTTTGTCAGTGATTCTAAATCTGTTTTTGTTTTTCTGTCTGTGTGTCTGTCTGTCCATGTCTCTGCCCGTCTGTCTGTCTTTCTGGTTTATTGTCTGCCTGCCTGCCTGCCTGCCTCTCTCTGTCTCTGTCTCTGACATACTCTCTCTCTCTCTCTCTCTCTCTCTCTCATCACATGGTATCATATATATCAGAGGAAGGATTAACAAACAAAATCTTTCTAAAAGGTTAACTCCATCATTCCTCCACATTCATCAGTGCTGTCCCATACCGCCAGAGAATCGGAAAAAGGCAAAACACCTCTGTAATTGTGGCCTGTCCGTCACATCCCACACATCAAACAGACCCCCTCCCTCCTCCCTGCATCCTACCCTACCCCCTTCCCACCACCTTCCCTCATCATGTCTACTCCACCAATTCCCAAGAGAACTCAACAAATGCTGTCTGTAACATCCAGATCCTCTGAATCAGCTTCACAACCCCTAGCCACTACTCGGAATCCCCGTCTTCTCTAGTGATCTCTCCCATTCCCCCTTTTTACGAGTGTACTGCTCCTGTCTGGGAGAGGTCGACAGGGAAGAGCACGCTTGACAGACTTGTCCTGCAGTGACGCAGAACACGGCAGAACGAACCATCTCCTGATATCTGGCTTCAGCCTGTGCGGCGTCTGTCAGTCTGCTGCTGTCTGGACCTGGACGTGAGGAGAGAGAAGTTCTGAGTGGAAGTGACCAGGACTTTAGGAACTGGCTTTAAAGAACTTGGGTGTGATTGATGAGATGTATGGTTGACATGGGTCTATAGTCCTTGCACTGGTCTTGGAAAAACGATCTGTGAGTGTTATAAAAAAAAATGTTTTGTTGGCATGTTAGTAACTCTGATCGAATTAAGAACCTCTCTTTCTGTCTGTCAATGTTTGGGTCATCATCTCCATGTTGGCATCTTTCTCAGACTATTTTGTCTCTGTCTCCTTCCCTATCTCAGTTTGTCTGTCTGCGTTCCCCCCCCCCCCCCCCCCCCCCCCCCTCTCTCTCTCTCTCTCTCTCTCTCTCTCTCTCTCACTCAATATATCAGTGGAACATTAAACAAAACTTGAAAAAAGTAACCAATTGTGGCTTGCTCCCCAACCACCCCCCACCTCCCCCTCACCCCCACTCCACTTCTCCCGCTGTCATTGCTGTTCTCTGAGAGAATCGAGAGAAAAAAAAAAAACAACGGGCGAGAACAATACCATTAGTTAGTGTCGCTTATCTCTCCCATACCACGAATTAATTAGAGCCCACTTCTCCCTTTATAGATCTTACCTATGCCATCTCAACTCTCCTGATTGTTGCTTTTACCAATTTTCTAAAGAATTCAGCAAAAATTCACCTCTAAGAGAGAGAGAGAGAGAGAGAGAGAGAGAGAGAGAGAGAGAGAGAGAGCCACCAGAAGTGAATAGTTACCATGACCATAACTGAACTGAAAAACAAAACAAACAAACAAACATGCTGATCACATGTGTAAACATAAGAGAAACATAGATAAATAAACTTGTTATTACCCTTGTCAGCTGACCAAACAAGATCCACCCAGGGCTGTCCAACCAACATTGGAAAAAAAAA
>JADBJO010008084.1:17500-25000 GCA_016801955.1 Conus betulinus | reverse complement strand
CATCACCAGCATATGCAGAAGAACCTCATTCATGATGGAGGATCTCAATCATCACCAGAATATGCAGAAGAACCTCATGTGGATCTCCATCATTATCAGAACGTGCAGAAAAGCCAGCCTCATTTCATGATGAAGATTCTCAATCATAACCGGGAGGATTCTTTTCTGGATGGAGGGTCTCAGTCATGGATGGAATGTGCAGAAAGACTCATTTCTTGATGGAGAATTGTAGTCATGACTCAAATGTGCCGAAAAACGCCATTCATGATAGAAGGTCTCCACCACGACCAGCCTGGGAAGTAACACTCATTTCGCTTTAGGGAGTGGCTCAGCCATGGCAAAAATATACAGTGACAATCTTTCTTGATTGATGGTCTCAATCATGGCCAGAATGTACACCACGAACAGTCTGGGAAGTAACACTCATTTCGCTTTAGGGAGTGGCTCAGCCATGGCAAAATATACAGTAACAATCTTTCTTGATTGATGGTCATGGCCAGAATGTACAATGAAACTTTCTTGACGGATTGTCTCAATCATAGCCAGATTGCGCAATGGAACATTCTTGATGGAATTTCTCAATCATGACCAGCGTGGACAATGAAACACTCTTGATGGATTGTCTCAATAATGGCCAGATTGTACAGTAAAAAACTTTCTCGATGGATGGTCTCAAGCATGGCTAGAATGCGCAATAAAACTTTCTCGATGGATTGTCTCAATAATGGCCAGAATGCGCAATGAAACTTTCTTGATGGATTTTCTCCATCATGGCCAGAGTGTACAATGAAATATTCTTGATGAATTGTCTTATTCATGGCCAGAATGTGCGGTAAAACGCAGGTCTTGATGCAAGGGTCTCAATCATGGCCAGAATCTTAAACAAAATTCATTTCTTGATGAAAAGTTTTAGAAGTGGATAGAAAACTCATTTCTCGATGTAAGGGCTTCGTGGTGGCCAAAATGTATGGTAAGACTCATTTCTTGATGGACGGATTGAATCATGGCCAGAGGCTGCAGAAAGAGTCCATTCCCTGCCGAAGAGAATCTTAAAAGACGGACAGAAGAATGCGCAGAACCCATTTTCTGATCTTAATCACGACCAGAGTGTGAACAAAGATTCATTTCTCAATGGACGATTTCAATCATGAATCAGAAGGTGCAGAAAAAAAAAGTTGTTTTTCTTGGTGATCTTAACTCATCATAGCCAGAATGTGGTAGGAAGACTTTTCACGATGTAGGATATAATCAGGGTCGGAATGTGCAGCGACACTTATTTTTGGATGGAGGGTCTCAGTAGGGGACAGAATGTGAAAGGCTCTCAGGCTCATTTCAGAATGTGTTGAAAGGCTCTCAGTAGGGGACAGAATGTGTTGAAAGGCTCATCAGTAGGGGACAGAATGTGTTGAAAGGCTCTCAGTAGGGGACAGAATTGTGTTGAAAGGCTCTCAGTAGGGGACAGAATGTGTTGAAAGGCTCTCAGTAGGGGGACAGAATGTGTTGAAAAGGCTCATTGCTAGATGGGAGGGTGGTAGGGGACAGAATGTGTTGAAAGGCTCATTTCTAGATGGCAGGGTGTCAGTAGGGGACAGAATGTGTTGAAAGGCTCATTTCTAGATGGGAGGGTGTCAGTAGGGGACAGAATGTGTTGAAAGGCTCATTTCTAGATGGGACAGTGTCATAGCGGGAAAGGTTCATGCTATTGCTAGATGGCAGGTCTCAGTAGGGGACAGAATGTGTTGAAAGGCTCATTTCTAGATGGGAGGGTGTCAGTAGGGGACAGAATGTGTTGAAAGGCTCATTTCTAGATGGGAGGGTCTCAGTAGGGACAGAATGTGTTGAAAGGCTCATTTCTAGATGGGAGGGTCTCAGTAGGGGACAGAATGTGTTGAAAGGCTCATTTCTAGATGGGAGGGTCTCAGTAGGGACAGAATGTGTTGAAAGGCTCATTTCTAGATGGGAGGTTCTCAGTAGGGACAGAATGTGTTGAAAGGCTCATTTGCTAGATGTGTCAGTAGGGGACAGCTGTTGTTGAAAGGCTCATTTCTAGATGGGAGGGTCTCAGTAGGGGACAGAATGTGTTGAAAGGCTCATTTCTAGATGGGAGGATCTCAGTCATGGGGATCTCTTCTCAGAAAGGTTCATTTCTTAGTGGAGTGTCTCAACCATGGCTAGACGCGCATCAATTTCTCTCTCTCTGAAAGTCTGTCTGGGACAGTCTGTCTGTCTGTCTGTCTCTCATTCATCTCATCCTTCATTCATTCATTCATTCATTCCGTCTCTTCTTCTCTTCTTCATCTTCTTCTTCTCTCTCTCTCTCTCATCTCTCTCTCTCTCTCTCTTCTCTCTCTCTCTCTCAATCTCTTCTGATCTCTTATCCTCTCTCTCTCTCTCTCTCATCTCTTCTCTCTCTCTCAATTTCTCTCTCCTCTGATGGATGGACAAGGAAAGACTGTAAGACTAGGCTTGGCCTAAAATCTTCATCCTTGGGCATTAAGATCAATCAAATCAATCAATCAATCAATCAATCATCAATCATCTCTCCTCCCTTCTCTCCTCTCTCCTCTCTCTCTCTCTCTCCTCTCTCTCTTCTCTCTCCTCCTCTCTTCGCCCCTCCCTCTCTCTCTCTCCTCTCTCTCTCTCTCGTCTCTCTCTCTCCTCGATAGTGTCATGCATGGCTGCTCTTGCAATGATACTCTTATTATATTATTGTTGTTGTTCTTATTATTATTCTTATTTGATGTAGGATCTCAGTTTGATACATTAATTTTCCGAACGGAGATCTTAACCATGGCCAGAAGGTGCCTTCGTTTTTTTTTTGGTGGTATTTGCTGTGTCTCGGCGCTCGTCTCTCTGTGGGTGTGTCTGTTGTGTGTGTGTCGTGCGTGGCTTCGTTGTTTTGGTGTGTGTGTGTGTGTGTGTGTGTGTGGGTGTCACTGGTCTGTGTCATCGCCGAAAGTGGAACTGGTCTCACTGGGCTCAATCATGGCCGAAAGTGCAACGAGACTAGTTTTAATGTAACGTCTCTCAATCCTAAGCTACCGATCATGCTGTTAAATACAGTTGAAGGGTTAAGGGAAGGGGCCCACGGGGTGTATATATCTTATATTGCCGGTTGTCCTGCGGATAACACTATTCTCTTGATCTAAGTGTCGGAAGAAGAAAAGGAAGAAGAAGAAGAAAAAGAAAGAAGAAGAAGAAGAAGGAGAAGGAGGAGGAGGAGGAGGAGGAGGAGCGGAAGGAGGAGGAGCGGAAGGAGGAGGAGGAGAGAGAAAGAGGAGGAGAAAGAGGAGGAGGGGGACGGGAGGAGGAGGAGCACGAACAGGAGGAAGATGGTGGTAGTAGAAGAAGAGACTGACGAAAAAGGAGACAAAATATAATCGCTGAGGAAAAAAAAAAAGAGAAACACAAGAAGGGGAGGGGGGGGGGGGGGGGGGGGGGGATAGGATTAGTGAAGGGAGGAGGGAGGAAAGAGAGAGAAAAAGTCCAGGGAAAGGGAAGTGGAGAAGAGAAGAAGGAGAAGAAAGAAGAAGAATGTCCCTCCGAAGAAAGAAGAAGAAAGAGAAAGAGAAGAAGAAAGAAGAAGAAGACGAAGAAAGAAGAAGAAGAAGAAAAAAGAGAAGGAAGAAGGAAGAAGAGGAGGAGGAGATGAGAGGAGGAAAGAAGGAAGAAGAAGAAAGAAGAAGAAGAAGAAGAAGAAGAAGAAGAAGAGAGAAACAAACAACAACAACACACAAACAAAAAAATGACAAGAACAAGAAAAAATAGAAGAAAAATAGACAAACGCCAACGACAATGACGACGACGACAACGACGACGACATTGATGAGAAACACCACAACGACGGGTTCGGCGATGGCGACTAAACTAGACGACGACGACTGAACTATGACGACTGCACCTACGACGACAACAAAGAGAGGAGGAGGAGGAGGGATAGGAGGAGGAGAAGGACGACGACGACGACGACGACGACGAAACAGGAAGAGCATGAAAAGAAGGAGGAGGGTTGAGGAGAAGGTACGAGGGAGAAATGGAGGAGGATCTTGAGAGGAAGGAGGGGGGGGGGGGTCGGGCAAGGAGGAGGAATAGGAAGAGGAGAAAGGAGGAGCGAGGCGAGGAGGAGTAAGGGGGTAATGGGAAGCAAAGAAGAGATCAGAAGAAAGAAGAAGAAAGAAGAAGAAGGACGATCCGAGCCGTTCGAAGACTACCTATCGATCGTCCTTCCAGAGAGAGGTAGATTAACAAAAGAAGTGGAAAACTAATTTAAAAAAAAAAGAAAAAAAGAGATTAACTGAGTGACTGATTGGATAATCAATGGTTTGGACAATTCCTCACCGAAGGTCATCTCGTGCTGCCGTCTTAAAAGTCATCAAGAATATAGGGTGGGGAGAAAAAAGGAGAACCTTTAATAGGAAGGGAATAGGCAAATGGGACTTCCTTTTTTTTTTTGTATGCGCGACAATCTAAAATGGAGAAAAGAATTTTTTTTTTTTTAAAAAGGAAAAGAAATAGAACGTACGCGAGAAGAATAAAAGCGAACTTGCTCAATCTCAGCATCCATTTAATGAAAGAAACATTCATTCTAGTGTAACTGCAAATGACACACATGCAACCACACACACACACACACACAAACACACACACACACACACACAGAGGAGCGCGCGCGCGCGACGCCCACACACACACACAAAGACAGGGTAGCACACACACACCAACACAACACACACACACACAAACACACACACACACACACGTAGAGATGAGGAGAGAAGAGATAGAGAGAGCGAGATGAGAAGAGAGGATGAGAAGAGAGGGAGAGGAGAGAGAGGAGGGAGGGAGAGAGAGGCTGGATATAATCAGTTTTCTGCTTAATCCGCAATACTGTATTCAAGGAAAATTCGTTCGTTCCTTCGTTCTCTCGCGCTCGTGAGTGACTCACGATTTCTCCTTGACGTGCCGCGTGAAACTCAAAAGCTCACAGTTGTGCCCCTTCGTCATGCATGTCCGACGAGTTTTTGAAATTAGCTCCCTTTCTGTGTCAGACGCTGTACTACCGCTAGCTTTCATCCCCCCCCCCCCCCCCCCCCCCCCCCCCCCCCCCCCCCATTTTAATGCTCACCTGTTTCAACGCTGCTGTAAGCAGTTCTGGGCCATTCCTTTCTTTTCACCTTCCTTTCCTATTGTCAGTTTTATTGTTCAGTTTTCACCCCCCAGTTGTTTCTTTCCCACACAACACACACACACACACCCACCACACACACCAACACACACACAACACACACACACACGCACGCACGCACGCACGCACGCACTCACCCACGCACGCACGCGTGCCACACACACTCACACACACACACACACACACACACACACACAACGCGCACGCACAACACACACACACGCTCACACACACGCGCGCGCGCGCGCGCGCGCACACGCACACACACACCACACACACACACACACACACACACACACACGCACGCACGCACGCACGCACACACACATACACACACACACACACACACACACACACACACACACACACACACACACACTGATTTGACTGACTGACTGGCTGACTGAAACCATTAACTGTCAGATTAACACACACACGCACTCACGGCACACACGCACGCACGCACGCAACACACACTCATACCCCCCCCCCCCCCCCCCCCCCCCCCACGAACACACCACACCACACACACACCACACACACACACACACACACACGCCATTCTTCCTACCATATTAACGTGTTGTCGTTCTAACGGTAGTGTAGCGTATGATAGCTTTCCCCTCCCCCCCTCCCCCCCCCCCCCCCACCCCCACCCCCCCGTTCTTCATTCAACGCCTTCTTCCTTGCGTTCAACTCTGAAGCGATCTGAAGCGATCAAAGCTAAGTGCATTTTTCGTTCTTCTTTTTTTTCGTTTTTGTTTCACCTGAAGAAGACTTAAGAGATCGAAACGCGTTGCGGTTTGTCTTGTGACTCGTTTGTCCACGTTTCTCTGGGCGGTTCGCTGACATTTATTTCAGATTTGGTTAGATTTTTTCCGCCTGCAGTCGTTTCACACTTCGCAACTAGATCTTTTCAAATTTGTTTAGATTTCCGCCTGCAGTCGCCACACTTTTTTTGCAAGTAAGATCTAAACAGCAAAAAGACAACAACGATGAAGACTTTGATGCAGAAGAAGCATATATAGAAGAACAACAAAAAAAAAAAAGAAGAACAAAGAGAACAACACAGCGACATGTGGAAAAAAAAAAAAAAAAAAAAAAAAAAAGAAAGAAAGAAAGAAAGAAAGGGAAAATCAAACAAAAATGAAAGAAGTAAAAGTAAAAGTAGAGGAAAAACCTACAGTCAAATTGATGAAATCTCCAATGGATTCGGGATCTGACTCAGTGGGAGCATTTTTTTTACAATTCTGTGCACGTAACAAAAACTTCAGAATGTTCGGACAAATTGAGAGAGAGAGAAGAGAGAGATGAGATAGAGATAAGAGAGAGAGAGAGAGAGAGAGAGTTAAAAAAAAAAAAAAGACTGTACGAACGAGATGATGAGGAATGACTGAAAGAGGACAGTATAGAAGAAGAAAAAAGATCATGATTACAATGGGCAGCCACGACAACTGACGACGACAGCTACAAGGAAAAAAAAAAAGAAGAAAAAACGATGACAATGGTGGTGATAATGAAATTGAGCGACATTTGACAATTGGGAAAACAAGAAGCGAATGAAGGAATGAAAGAACGAAAGAAAGAAAGAAAAGATAAATACCCCACAGCGCTAAAGCGCTATCAAAGTTCGTCAGTAATTGCAATAGAAAGGCCTGAAACACACCCACACACACACACACACCACACACACACACACCCACACACACACACCACAACACCTTTCGCTGAAGCGCTCTCTCTCTCTCTCTCTCTCTCTCTCTCCTCTCCTCTCTCCCTCCCTCCTCTCTCTCTCCTCGAATATCACTAGCCCAAACCCCTTGAATCAGTTTAGAAATCATTTCTATTTCAAGGAATAAAAAAAAACAAAGTACACTATGTATTAGGCATTGCCGTGTTCTCTATATGAAGCATTACTAAAAAACACACATTAAACGGACATCCTGAATGTATTGTTTAACTTCTAAACATAACGTAAGAAAATGATCCTTGGCTGCTAATATTCTTTTTAACGAATAAGAGTCCTATTAAAATTTGTCGATATTCTGAAGATGTCTCATAGCATGCAAGGACCGCACGCCGCGCGCGGCGACTCCCCCCCCCCCCCCCCCCCCCCCCCCCCCCCCCCCCCCCCCACACACACACACACACACACACACAGATTTGACATTAAATGTTGAACTGAGTAGGGTCATGACTGTTTTCCTTCTCGTTGTGTTTATTTGTTAATTCGCTGTTAAAGGGATAATGCGTTATTGTTATTTGATATTTTTGTTATATTCTCATTAATTTTCATGATTATGTTCATAGCTTTG
>JADBJO010008084.1:10000-15000 GCA_016801955.1 Conus betulinus | reverse complement strand
TATATAAGATTTATGCTTGCGTTTGTGCATTTACTCTCCTTGTTTTTGCCCTCATGTCTTCAATATGACCAACCAAGTTCGCCACTACACGAATGACGCATTTCGTACAATTATTTTTTTTTTTCTTTTTTTTTGGTCAACAGCGGATTGATTCTTTGAGGGAGTGTAGTTACTATTAGGTCGAAAGACGCTGGGTTTAATGCGTGGGTGTCTACTTATATACCATGGCTGATGCTAGTTGTTTGCTACCTATTGTGACAGGTAGACGTGTTTTTGTGTGTGTGTGTGTGTGTGTGTGGTGTGTGTGGTGTGTGTGTGTGTGTGTGTGTGTGTGTGTGTGTGTGTGACTGCGTAATGATTGAAACTGACGAGAGAGAGAGAGAGAGAGAGAGAGAGAGAGAGAGAGAGACAGAGAGAGAGACAGAGAGAGAGGGAGAGAGAGAGTTTATTCACCTGTTACATCACTAGTACTGTCGTCAAAATGTCACAGTCAGTGTCAGTATCCCTGGTCGATCTGTGTCCCAATTTTTAAAGCCATTTTCGTCCTCTTGTTGAAAAACGAATAATATGTTTTTCTCTATGTCCTCTAGTCTCCTTTTTTTGCCCCGCACTGTCTTTCTTTTTCTCTCTGTATGGGTCCCTTAACCTGTGTATTTCCACATTGTTTTACCTTGATCGTGTTTGATGTCATCAATACCCTTCAACTATCAACAATTCTCCGACTTGTTTTTACTTGTTTCCATTTCTTTCATTCTTTCTTCCTTTTTTTTTTCTTTTTCTTTTTTTCTTTCTTGTCAAGCGAGTTCTCTCTCTCTCTCTCTCTCTCCTCCTCTCTCTCCCCTCTCTCTCTCTCTCTCTCTCCTCTCTCTCTCTCCCCCCCTCTCTCTCTGTCTCTCTCTGTGTGGTTGTCTCTTTTAATGGACATATTCCAGTCCGTTTCCTTTCAAGATTATGCAGTTGATTTTTGTCGAAAATCTGTCTTCTTCTTTTCTTCTCTTCTTCTTCTTCTCTCCTCTCTCTCTCTCTCTCTCTCTCTCTCTCCCTCTCCTCTCTCTCCCTCTCTCACTCTCTCACACACACTGTCACACACACACACACACACACACACACACACACACACACACACACCACACGCACACACACACACACATACACACACACACACACACACACCACACACACACACACACACACGCACGCCACACACACACACCACCACACACACACACACACACACACACACACACATACACACAACACACACACACACACACACACACACACACAACACACACATCTCTTCAAGTTGATAAAAAACCAAAGAAAATGGAAAAAAAAAAAAACAAAAAGAAAAACAACATTCAGCTGTCTCCTGACTCAACCCCCACGCCCCTATACCACCCCCCACCCCCACCCCCTGCCCCAACTTACCTCCCTTACTCCTGTCCTCTTTTCCTCTTACCATCTTGACGCACGTTCAACCACCCCCCCACCTATGCTATCCCCCTCCCCCCCCCCCCCAGCCCCCCGTTCACACACACCCTCCTCCTCAACTTCCCCGCGGTCTCGGACATCAGACTTGCAGATGCCTCCGCTGCGTGTGCCCACGTCCTTTGCATTGATGGACTCTCTCTAAGACAAGGGCGTTCTCAGACCCGTCACTGCTGAAGTACACACCATCTCTGTCGGATGGAATTCTCTCTCTCTCTCTCTCTCTCTCTCTCTCCTCTCTCTCTCTCTCTCTCTCTCTCTCTCTCTCTGTGTGTGGTGTGTGTGTGTGTGTGTGTGTGTTTGTGTGTGTGTTTGTGTGTGTGTGTGTGTTTTCTATGTCTGTGTGGATACATGTGCATACGCACGCACGCGCGCCTTTGTGCGTGTGTGCGTGCGTGTAGTGTGTGTGTGTGTGTGTGTGGGGGTGCTGTGTGTGTGTGTGTGTGTGGTGTGTGTGTGTGTGGGTGTGTGTGTGTGTGTGTGTGCGCGCGCGTGCCTGCGTGTGTGTGTGTGTGTTGTGTGTGTGTGTGTGTGTGTGTGTTGTCTGTGGTGTGTGTGTGTCTGTCTGTACAGATATATTAACGCACGCGCGAGTGCGCTCCTTTGTTTGTGGTGTGTGTGTGTGTGTGTGTGTGTGTGGTGTGTGTGTTGTGAGGAGAGAGTGGGAGAGAGGAGGAGAGGAGGAGAGGAGAATGATGAGAGAGAGAGAATGTAGAAGGACCTTAGACTTGGTGAATGATGGGGAAGGGGGTATTGGCAAAAAAAGGAAGATAGGTGGGGGGGTGGGGGGGGGTTTTGCGAGATAGTAAGGGGGAGGACAGGAACGTGATGTGGGGCGGGAAGGGGCGTTGGTGTGACCGTTGGGGGCCGAGGGGGGGGCGGGGGGGGGGGTGTTTGAATGTTCCACTTGTCTCTGAGAAGGCGAAAGAGAGAAGGGTGGGGAGGTGGTGTGTGAAAGTGGTGTGTGTGTGGGTGTGTGTGTGTGTGTGTGTGTGTGTGTGTGTGTGTGTGCCGACTGTGTGTGTGTGTGTGTGTAGTGTGTGTGTGTGTGGTGGGTGTGTTCGTATGTATGTGTGTGTACATGTGTGTGCGTGGGTGGAAGTGTGTGTGTGTGTGTTGTGTGTGTGTGTGTGTGTGTGTGTGTGTGTGTGGGTGCGTGTGCAGCGTGCGTGTGTGTGGTGCGCGTGTGGTGTGTTGGTGGTGTGTGTGTAGGTGTGTGTGTGTGTGTGTGCGTGTGTGTGTGTGTGTGTGGTGGGTGGTGTGTGTGTGTGTATGTGTGTGTGTGTGTGTGTGTGTGTGTGTGTGTGTGTGTTGTGTGTACGTGTGTGTGTACATGTGTGTGCGTGTGTTACTGTGTACGTGTGTGTGTGGGTGTGTGTGTGTGTGTGTGTGTGTGTGTGTGTGTGTGTGGGTGTGTGTACGTGTGTGTGGTGTGTGTGTGTGTGTGTGTGTGTGTGTGTGTGTGTGGTGTGTGTGTGTGTGTGTTGTGCACACGTGTGTGTGTATGAGCGAGTGCCGGTGTGTGTGTGGTGTGTGGTGTGTGTGTGTGTGTGTGAGAGAGAGAGAGACCAGAGGAGGAGAGGAGAGAGAGGAAGAGGAGAGAGAGAGGATGAGAGAGGGAGAGACAGAGAGAGAGAGAGACAGACAGAGTCAGTCGTCCAATTCGTGTCGGGCTTCCTGTTTTCGCTCTGCACAGAAATGAGGCCAAAACAAAAAAACAAACAAAAACAAAAAAAAAAACAAACAAAAAAAACGCCCCGGGTTACAACTTCCGCTGCTTTTTTTTTCCCCAGCCAGGAAGTGACTATAGTATGCTCACTGTGGTCGCATCAGCTGACCATGGGCTGCTGGCTCACAGTGGGCTGTCGGCAATGGACATCAATGGCTGGTGGGTCGTCGCCCACAGCTGACCATCGCTCGTTCAGCTTGGACTCCTCTCTGCCCTCTGCGAACCCTTTCAGATTTCGCCAGAATGAAAGACTCACAGAACTGATGTGCAGAGGGGGTCACATGGAGAGATTAGAGAGGAGAGAGAGAGAGAGAGAGAGAGGAGAGAGAGAGAGAGAGAGAGAGAGACAGACAGGACAGACAGACAGACAGACAGACAGACAGACAGACAGAAGACAGAGACGACAGACCAGACACAGACAGATACACAGGCGGAGATTGAGAGCCGTGAGACCTAAGAGACAGTCAGACAGACAGACAGACAGACAGACACAAACCTTGCATCAATATGTTTATATGAGAGAGAGAGAGAGAGAGAGAGAGAGACAGAGACAGGACAGACAGACAGACAGGACAGGCAGAAACTGAGAGACTAAGAGATAGAGATAGTCAGACAGACAGACAGACACAAACCTTTCATCAATATGTGTATGAGAGAGAGAGGAGAGAGAGAGAGAGAGAGAGAGAGAGAGAGAGAGAGGAGAGAGAGAGAGAGAAACTGAGACAGACAAACAGACAGGCAGACAGGACAGACAGAACATTTCCGAGGCTAAAGGTCGCAGCTGACCGATAATGTCCATTTCCAAGACTACCGGAATTGATTAACGTCGTCAATCTTTGAAGAAAGCAACTCCCTAACGGCAACCACAAATAAATAAATAAATAAATAAATAAATACAAATAAAAAAAATAAAAAGGCAAAAAGTTCTTAAGAGCTATGGAATAAAACAGGAAACCCTCTTTACATAAGCCCACCCACTGCCATTCTCGTTCCCCCTACCCCTTCCCTCCCGCCTTGTTCTTTTTCTTTTATTAATGTATTGGTAGTTTATTCATAGTAGGAAGGCTGGCTCAGACACAATCTCCATGGGGATGGTTTTGATTTTTTTTGTTGTTGTTGTTTTTTTGGTTTTGTTTTTGTTTGTTTGTGTCTTTCCTTTGTTGGCTTTTACCCACTCCGCCCACCTTTTTGTTGTTGTTGTTGTTGTTGTTGTTTTTTGTTGTTTCTGTTTTTCTGTTTGTCTGAAAAAAGTTTTTTCACACACAAACATTTCAGGGAGGCGTGCGAACAGAACGGGAGAAGAGGGAAAAGAGTGGGATGGTAAAGGGAGGGAAGCCTTTAGGTGGGTGGTTGGGGGTGGGGGGGATGGGGGGGTGGGGGGGGTGGGGGGGTTTAGTTGTGAGGTGGGAATATAGGGGCGAGGGGTGGGCGGAGTTGGCCGATATCGAGTAAACACCTCAGTGACGTAGTTTGTGAGGGGAATATGGTGAGCAAGGGTGGGCGGAATTGACCGATATCTGTAAATACTCTCAGTGAGCCTCTCTGTCTGGCTGCTAGGCAAAATATGTCGTTGCTTCATTTAGACTCTCTCTCTCTCTCTCTCTCTCTCTCTCTCTCTTCTCTGTCCCTGACAGTGTGTGTGTGTGTGGTGTGTGTGTGTGTGTGTGTGTGTGCGTGCGTGTGTGTGTTGTGCGTGCGTGCGTGCGTGCGTGCGTGCGTGCGTGGCTTTTTGATACAAGAATGTGTATGCCTCTTGCCCGGTATATGTCTAAAGCATTTA
>JADBJO010008084.1:0-5000 GCA_016801955.1 Conus betulinus | reverse complement strand
AACTAACTGACTTTCTTAACGCCGATGAAATTGTCTCTATAGATGTGTTCAGCAACCGAGAGCTGTGCATTTGGACCTATCTATTTATCTGTTTATTTATCTCTTTGTTTATTTTGTTTGTTTACTTATTTACGCATATTTATTTTATTTATTTATTTTTTTGTTCGTTTGAGACTGATTTACCTGATGAGAACTCTTCCTCTACGTTTTCTTCTTCTTCTTCCTTCTTCTTCTTCTTCTTCTTCTTACTTCTTCGTCTTTCTTCTTCTTCTCCTCCTCCCTCCTACCTTCACCTCCTCCGTCCTCCTCCTTCTTTCGTCTTCTTCGAGATTCTTCTTCTTCTTCTCCTTCTCCTTCTCTCTCTCTCTTCTCCTATCTCTTCTTCTCTCTTCTTCTTCTTCTTCTTCTTCTTCTTCTTCTCTCTCTTCGTCTTCTTCTTCTTCTTGTCCTCCTCCTCCTCCTCCCCTCCTCCCTTCTTCTTCTTCTTCTTCTTCTCTTCTTCTTTTTCTTCTTCTTTCTTTTTGTCCTCCTCCTCCTCCTCCTCTCCTCCTCCTCCTCCTCCTCTTCTTCTTCTTCTTCTTTCTTCTTCTTCTTTTTCTTCTTTCACACACACACAATCTCCTTTCAAAGTCCCATCCAAACCATTCGGATTCACGAGAGAAAATCTCTCAATCTAGCTGTCTCAAGCGGCGAACGAACCCCAGACTCAGACATCAAAAGAACTATGCTTTAACCACCGGGCCAATTAGGGAAACTGTCTATCTCATTGTGGATCTCCTCCCAATGGCGTGGAAGAATTGTGTTCATTTGTTCAACATAAGTTATGGCACAGCAAGGAAAATGATAGTGCAGGCCATGTATTCGTTTGACACGTAAGTCAACGATCAATGACAGTACACGACATGTATTAGTTTGACCACTAACGTCAACGATCAATAACCAGTACACGACATGTATTAGTTTGACACTAAGTCAACGATCAATAACAGTACACGACATGTATTAGTTTGACACTAAAGTCAACGATCAATAACATACACGACATGTATTAGTTTGACCACTAACGTCAACGATCATACAGTACACGACATGTATTAGTTTTGACACTAACGTCAACGATCAATAACGTACACGACATGTATTAGTTTGACACTAACGTCAACGATCAATAACAGTACACGCATGTATTAGTTTGACACTAACGTCCAACGATCAATAACAGTACACGAGACATGTATTAGTTTTGACACTAACGTCAACGATCAGTAACAGTGCACGACATGTGTTAGTTTGACACTAAAGTCAACGATCAATAAAGCAGTACACGACATGTATTAGTTTGACACTAAAGTCAACGATCATAACAGCACACGACATGTATTAGTTTGACACTAACGTCAACGATCAATAACAGTACACGACTGTATTAGTTTGACACTAAAGTCAACGATCAATAACAGTACACGACATGTATTAGTTTGACACTAAAAGTCAACGATCAGTAACAGTACAACGACATTGTATTAGTTTGACACTAAAGTCAACGATCAGTAACAGTGCAACGACAGGTATTAGTTTGACACTAAAGTCAACGATCAGTAACAGTGCACGACATGTATTAGTTTGACACTAAAGTCAACGATCAGTAACAGTGCACGACATGTGTTAGTTTGACACTAAAGTCAACGATCAATGACAGTACAAGCCACGTATTGTTTGACACTAAAGTCAACGACTAATGACAGTATACACCATGTTTAGTTTGAACACTAAAGTCAACGACTAATGACAGTACTTACACGTCGTGTGTTAGTTTTGACACGTAAGTCAACGATCAATGACAGTACACGTCATATGTAGTTTGCCACTTCATTCAACGATCAATGACAGTACTACGACATGTATTAGTTTGACACAAAAAGCCAAACGATTCTCAAACGAATATATAGACAGATGTGTTTTACATATAAACAACATCAACCGAAATCGTTGCGTGCCTGTGGGCTTTCAAGCATCAGAGAGAGACAGTGAAGGATGGGAATGCACAGTTGAAGACTGTGTTCGACTGTCTCCTGTCCAAGATACTCCCTCCATTACGAAGAACCAGAAACACTGATGGAAAGAGATATAGCGTGATCCTCTCTCACTCTTCCTCTCTCTGATTCCTTCCTTCCTGTTTATGATAGACAGCCTCTCTTTGACAGGTACCCATCTATACCAGGAATACTCCCAACGGAATGATATAGTATTCCGCCTCTCTCTCTCTCTCTCTCGTCTCTCTCTCTCCCTCTATCTATATCCTTCGCTCTCTCTCTCCCTCCTATATCTCTCTCTAGCTAGGGGATGGGGGCGGTCAAAACAGGCTATTTTCAAGCCTAATAACTTAACATAATATATTGGTAAAGGTTCCTCTCTCTCCTCTCGATCTCGCTCTCTCTCTAGTCAGATCTCTCTCTCCATCTCTCCTCTCTCTTGTCTGCTCTGTCTTCTGTCTGTCTGTCTCTCATGTCTGTCGGTCTGTCTGTCTGTCTCTCTGTCTCTCTCATGCACACACGCACAACAAGCACCAACGCGCGCGCGCGCGCACACCCCACACACACACACACACACACAACACACCCCCAACACACACACACCACACACACACACACACCCACACACACACACGCGAGCGCCCGCGCGCCCGTGAGTCCATGCAAGGCAGGTAAACACAACACACACACAACACACAGCACACACACACACACACACACACACCACCAACCCACACACACACACGTGCCCGTGCAGATTATATTTAAAGATAAAAAACAACACAGCATAGTCATGAAAGTACAGGATACCAAAATGTAGGGGACTGTCTCACATTGAGTCCTGGCAGAAGATAACAAAAAACATTTTCGAAAGTGTTCCATGGTGTACGGTATGTGTCCAAACACACCACACACACACACACACACACACAACACCGAGTGGACACACACACACACCCACATACACACACACACACACACACACACACACAACACAACACACACACACACTACACACACACACACCACACACCACATCACACACACCACACACGCACACACATACACACACCCACACCACACACACACACACACAACACACACCACACATACACACACACACACACCACACACACACACACACACATACACACACACACACACACACACACACACCACACAACTCACACCACACAAGCCACACACATACCACACACACACCACACACCAAAACACAACACACACACACACACACACCCATACCCAACACACGCTCGCGCGCCACACACCACAACGCACTCACGCACGCACACACCCACACCATACACGCTCGCGCGCGCCCCTACGCTCACTAGGCACACCCTCACTCACGCACGCAACGCAACGCCACTCACGCGACACACCACACACACACCACTACCGCACACAACACACACCACACACCACACACACACACACACACCCCACGACTCCCGCACGACCGCGTCCTCTGCTGATATTACTTGACAGTAAACATATGTTCTTTCTCACTCTTCTCTATCTACCATCACCACCACCACCAACCACCCCCCCCCGTCCCCCCCCCCCCCCCCCCCCCCCACCCCAAACAACGATACAATACATAGGACCCCGGAGACAGTTACAGTAACTGATAGAGAGAGAAGAGAGAGAGGGGAGAGAGAGAGAGAGACAGATACCAGATAATATACGACCGACATGCGGCAGACAGAGAGACACAGATATAGATAGAGAGATAGAGGAGGAGATAATGAGGAATAGCGAGATAGACAGAGACGAGTATAGACAGACCTCGTCAGGCGACAGAGAGACACCAGAGAGAGAGGGAGAGAGCAGCGAGAGATGATAGAGATAGAATATAAAGACAGATACCGAGAGACCGACGCTGCAAGCCAGACAGAGAGACAGAGATAGAGAGAGCGGAGGAGAGAGATATAGAGATACAGATGACGAGACATATAGAGACAGGACATACAGACAGCAGACAAAAGAGGAGATATAGATAGAGATAGAGAGAATTGGGCGAATGTTGAGGGACTGGGACCAATGGTGTATTCCGTTTCCTATGTATCCATGAGATAGAAGAGAGAATAGATAGACGAAGATAGTAGAGAGAGAGAGAAGAGGACGATACAGAGAGACCATGCCACAGACAGCAGGCAGAACAGAGACAGAGATGATAGAGAGAGAGAGAGAGAGAGAGAAAGAGAGAGACAGACAGAGATAACAGTACAAGCAGCAGACATAGAGACAGAGGAGATAGAGAAAAGAGAGAGAAGAGAGAGAGAGAGAGAGGTAGAGGAGAGGGTCGAATGTGGATACTGGTATTTTATTCCTGTTCTTTTCGATGTATCCATGAGAGAGAGAGAGAGAGAGAGAGTCCGAGGAGAGACAGAGAGAGATAGTTCGACACAGAGAGAGAGAGCCAAACCAGAGAGAGAGAGAGAGAGGGGTGTGGGGGGGGAGCAGGCATGATGAAAGATAGACCCAACACAAACATAGAGCACTACTGACCCCACCGCAGACCATGGCAACACAGACAGGAGCATAGGGACATGCAGAACCAGGAGAACCCAGCGACCCCCCCATGCAGGCAGGCAAGGCACCCATGGTGCCACGTCCCACACTCACCTGAAGAAGAGGGTACCCAACACAGACGCCCCCTATCCCCGAGAGAAATGGGAAGATTGTACCAACCACATGCTCCCCTCTCTCTCCCCTCCACCCGAGCGACAACACGGTATGATTCCAATCGACAACCGCCGCTTTTTTTTTTTTTTTTTTTTGCTAGGCGCGCCCGGCTGGTATCGCACAGACTATGATTGACTGCTAGTTCAGTGGTCTAAAGCAATTGATGTTTCCAGACTCTAGCATGCAAGCCCCGATGTTCCAATGTCAGGGGGGGGGTGGGGGGGGGGGGGGGGGTGGGTGGTGTGGGGGGGGGGGGGC
>JADBJO010008083.1:87500-97500 GCA_016801955.1 Conus betulinus | reverse complement strand
ACAGTATTAATATTATGAGTTTTAAAAAATAATAATATTTATACCTACTTTACGCTCATAAGGAAAAACCTACTAAGAAGTACTAATGTATAATTAAGATAGAATGCTGCATGTACATACTGTCATGGAAGAATGTTTGGTTGCAGTCATGGTAAATTTTGTTCTAATTATATAAAACTGATTGACTTTTTGTTGCGTACTCATGTGAATAGGCTGATGGCCTCACATTAAAGTCACGAGTCACGAGTCACGAGTCTCTCTCTCTCCAAACAAATAATCCATTTCTTTTCGAGTTGTATAGATTCATTTTTTGGCTTACCTTCTATGTTTTCTTTTCGCTGTTATTGTGTTCTCCCACATCTCCGCACAGAGTCTTGTGTGTGTGTGTGTGTGTGTGTGTGTGTGTGTGTGTGTGTGTGTGTGTGTGTGTGTGTGTGTGTGATTGTGATGTGAGTGTGTGTGTGTGTGTGTGTGTCTGTCCTGTGTGTGTAATATTAAAGAGTCCTGAATAGAGTAATAGAAACACTAACAAAATTGAAGATAATTGTCCAAACACGGACACAAAATGTGGTCATCCCTCGTCTGATCATCTCCATGTTTCTGTATAAATGTGAAACCTAAACATTTGCCATAGATCTCTGAGGACAAATCCAAATCCTGGAGATGACATGTTTTCTCAAAATCAGGAATTTCACAAACTGAAACCAAGGAACAGGTGGCGACCTGCACATTGTCGCCAGGAAATGAAAATGGCACTGGCTCGTTTCAGCTTCAGCGACACTGGCAAACATCACCCCAGAGGATACAGTGCTGGCAGGCGAAGAAGAGGCAGATAGGAGAAGAGGTGGGAGAACAATTTCAGGAAGCAGGCAGGCCTCTTCTTGTAGCTCTTAGTGAGCTGCGCGGAACTGCAGCAGATGGAAAATTACTGTCAGTCAACACTAGTATACATTTATCTTTATTAAAGAGATGGGTGAAGCACTATGGGACGGGGAAAGATGTATTCATATTTTTGGTGCCTAATCCAAAAGTAAGTCCTTTCCAATTCGATATTTCACTAATCATTATTTCATTTACGATCATCTTCTCTTTTGTTTGATGGCCTGTTTTCCTGACACCTGTAATCGTGATCTTAGCATGTTTACTACTTTATCCTCTACTGCTTTCTGTCGTTCCTGCATGACCACAGTCCACAGATAGAGAAACGGGCTGAGAGCGGAGCTGAGTGGTAACCCAAATATAACTACAGCGTCATGGGTGTTGTTTAATGCTGAAACACCAGTTGTAGTTATGACTATAACAAAGCCAAAAAAAGCCAGCACGCACTATTTGTGGTTGCTTCTTTTCTGATTAGGTGCACTGCAGAGTACACCGACCTTGTTGAGGAATTAAGCATAGCTCTGAATTTAGGAGTATATCTGTGAATAAAAAACTGACCGGTCATTATAGTTAAGTAGAACACGAAGTTAATAGTCACAATGACATGTGACCATCGGAATTCGTGGCTAGACTGATGTTGACTGTATAATGCTATGCTGCAAAGACCTGACTGACCTTGACTTCCCCTCTTTGATAATCCAGAAAGAAGTGGTATCAACGATATCAGGGTTCCAGCACACCACGGCACCATCAAGGCTGGTGTGAGTGAAACTGTCTTCAGCGTACATGAGGCTTTACCAAAGCAAAGGACAATGACGTGATCCATAGTGATGAATCCCAAAGATCAACATTGACACACTTCGCTGGACATGTAGAAAAAAAATTCGGCCAGCTTACAAGGCACGCTGTTGATCCATGTATTTTCAGAGTGGATATAATGATCATTGAATATCTCATTTGCTATCATAACAATACTGACGCGACAAACCCATACAAAGTTGAGCGAACATCATGTTAGCTATCATAAGTAACTGCTTTCAAAATCTACGTTTACTGCAAATAAACTGATCAAACAAACCAGGTTTCCCAATGTGGCGCACACACTGACCACCCAGAAAAAAAACTGTACAGTTTCAGTCGGCATCAGCTTTGTACACGAAGGAAGTAGAGGTGTGGGGAGCTGAACACTGTGTTATGCTCGACTGTTTTGGAAGTAAGTTTTCACAGCAGAACCTGTAATTTGAAGCGAAAATATTCTGTAAATGATCAGATTCTAATAATAAATCGAGAGAGAACATTTCAACTCGCTTAAATCTCATGTCCACTTCACGCAGCTGTGGCAAATTTTTAAACCCTACACTTCCAATAATTTTCACAACGGAAAATGAAATATTTAAAACTCTTATCTGAGGAAAAAAATTCCACAATACTGCATTTAGTGAATTAAGATTTGTTTCTGATACATCTACCAATGTTAATGAATAAAAAATATGTTTTGTCAATTTGTTTATCGTGTCTGATCTGATGGGATTTCTTGCTAATCGTAGGGTTTTCAAATTCTGTAGCTCGAGAAAATTAAACATATCAAGATATTTCAAATCGTTGCTTGTGAGATCAATGTATTGTAAGTTGAAAAGCTGCATGTTAGATATATTAGATATTCGGCAATGCGAGAGAGCAAGATGAATTAGATAAACATAGTTATGAAAGTCACCTAGTGACATTCCTGATCCTGTGGCGTCCACATATCGAAGCTGTGAGAATAAATGACCAGGAAACATTCTTCTGCACAAGAAAGAGTGACCTTGACACAGACAACCTTCAGGACAAGTCATGTTGCACACCAGTTCATCATCTCGTTGTGGACACACTGGCCCCAGCCATCACACAGATGATCTCCATGGAGACAAATTGTAGACGCTCGACACTGGAACAATCCAGAACATTGAATTTGTTTACAATCTAGTTCGTCCTCTCCATTAACACAGTCATAGAATTCATTGCATCGAGTGTAGATAGGAAGACAGTACAGCCGCTCAGATGTACAACGATAATGAGTGTCAGGACAAGGTTCTTCAGTTTCCATCACATGTTGTGTAAAGTAACCTGTGCCATCCAGATTAATGTGAAATCGCTGCTTCATGCTCACATCTCTGAGCTGAATGCAGTTTGAACACCTAGGAAAATCCTGTTGCTGGCAACTAGCCTCATCTGAATCATCCACACAATCAGAGTACTCATTACAACGCTGACTGTGTAATACACACTGACCATTAGAACACCCAAAGCCTTGGCAAGAAGGGTGCTCACAAAATGACTCATCACTATTGTCTGGACAGTCCTGTCTGAAGTCACACACTGAAGTGTAATGCAGAGATGTGACATCATCATCACAACTGAACAGACCATGTGTACATGTAGCATTTCTCTCTGCAAATGAGAACTCGTTGTCCTGCTCAGCACGGACATTCAGCAAAACAAAACTTTCAGAATGATATGACTTTCCACAGTAACTGTGAGACTCACAATACAGGAATGAATGAATCACGTGACTGTGAGGACAAATCAATAAGGTCTGCCTAGTATGTGTGAAAATGGATGGAGTGGACTGGGCCAGCACAGCTTGTGGAAGAAATACACCAAGCGCCTGTAATGTCGTTTCACATAGTACTGCATTTGCAAAATATCCTTCAGGCGAAACTTCTAATAAACCAGACGATTTCCAATACATTATTCTATTCGTCCTTGAAACAGAGTCACAGGCACTTCGATGTCTGAAGTAATTTATGTCATAAATATAGTTTTATCAGACCATTTACTGAGCTTGCTATACATAAAAGGTACCATGTACCAACCTGAAATGTAACCCAGAAATGCACTGAAGATAAAATAATTCGTAAAAACCTGTATGGATTTTTCCAGTTCTTTTCTAGATTTTACAGAAGCCAGTTTACGGCCATTTTTCTCACATTCATGAGAAGCATAAACACCATACATACTTAATTCTGACCGGACCAGCTTGAAACATTTGTTAGTCGAAGCCACCATCCCCTGACAGCCAGGACTGCTGAAGGGACAGTGTTCTGTTTCATCCCGTCCGTCTTCACACTCCGTCTTCAAATTGCACTGTAAGAAGGGATGGAATTTAGAATAGGTAGTCACTGAGCAGTTGAACAATCCACTGGGCAGTTTATAAGGGTGCACAGAGACATGAAAAACGGCCAAGGCCAGTTTAAGAAATTTATAGGTGTCAGTATCGCGCTCGAAGTGAATTCGGATATACGAGGCAAGAAATAAGGATGCTGGTATGCAAAAATCGGCACACAGAGAAGCACTGTGTTCTCGAGAGGCATTCTGTTTCTTGTATGTCACTCGTATCTTTCTGCTTTGGAGACAAAATTGAAACCTAAATGACTGCAGAACACTAACCATGATGACGCCTTCAGAATGCAATGTCAGTTCGGCACTGAGTTGAGGAGGGTTTCTCAGAAATGGTACATACACATGTCTAGAATGGTCTGACCTATGTTCTGTGAATAAACGTTTATACCTTATTGCATGAATGTTCACCGCTGCTATTGGCTTGTTTCTGATTATTATCCACATGGAGTCTGCAGCTGACTCAAAAAAAACATATCAGGAAGGCTATGAAAATCATATGCAAATCCTATATCAATACAATCTGGTCGCACTAACAGTATATGGATACCCTGTGTTTTCCCAGTCTCTAAGATGTTCGAACGCTAAAGTTTGAACATGAGCACGCACATGCATTCCTCGTGTCACCTTCACGTGCAGGCTACAGAAATCGATAGCATTCTCACATCTCCCGTACACCACTCCCTGGTTTGCTGTAAACTGTTCCAGCATGTACGGGCTACAACTGGACATGTTTCTCTGCACAAATTGTTTACCTGTGTTGTTTTGTTTCATGAGAAATCGTACACCTGGGCAATAGTCACCGACCTTTTGATGTAACAGCTTCGGTACTTCCGGTGGTGTTATAACCTGTTGAAAACACTGTACAGAAAACAAGCCCAGCAATTCATCAAACAAATCATGAAAACTACTTCCATCGCGACGTCTGTTGGTCTTTGCTTATAGTTTCGAGCGCAAAACAGACTGCAATGCTGCTGATTCCTGCACTGCTTGCTTGTCATGGAATAATGGGCTTTATTCTGTTCAGCTTTCAGCAGCTCTGTTCCCTCTGCCTTCCTCTGCTACTCTGCTAGGTTGTTCTTGATAGACTTTCTTTTACTCAGTCCTCATCTGTTTCAGTCCCCCTTCCCCCTCCCCCTATATGGGCAGACTGTCTTCACACATTACTTTTTGTTTCCCCTTAGCTTCTCTTCTTCCCCCTACTTTATTTGATTTAGTTTTTCCCCCTTATTCTGCTGTTCTTCCCTCATGACACCTTCAGTCTGTTTCAATGTGCTCTTCTTTCTGGTATACGTTACTTCTTTCTTCTGAATATGCCCCTCTTCACTCCACAGTCATTGCATTTTTTCTGTGATCAGCTCTTCTCGCGTTCTTACTGTCTGTGCTTCACTTTACTATTTCCCCTCTTTTACTCCTTCTTTCTATTGTTTTTCTCTCTTTGCTCCATTTCTCTCCTTTCTCCTTCATTCTGGGTTAGTCTGCTTTGATTTTTCTTCCTCAGACAACGACACTTTCCAAAACCTTCTCCTGCTTGTGCATATGTGAAAGGTTTGTCAGAATGATTTATTTCATGTGTGGGAAATAGTGCTGTCAGTTTTGTGTTGTGACTTGCTGACTTTGAGTAAGCAGTGAACAGTAAGATATATGTCTTTATTCTCTCCCTTTGCACACCATTTTGTCTTTCCTTACCTCCAGCCCCCCACCCTGTAAGAAGGAAACGGATGAGGGTGATTGTCCTGATGTCTTGTTTTTGAGAGCGCAGTGTGGGTTTTTGCAGGGTTGATGGACGATCCAGTTTCTTCACACCAGTGAGCAATGTTGTTTATTTGCTACTGAATTACTTCATTATTTCTTGGGCACTCTTGGATGTTTCGTAGATCAGATTGTCATACGCCCCGTGAAAATACACACACACACACACACGCACGCACGCACGCATGTCACGTATTTTTTTTTCCAAATGCCGGCACCGTCCAACAGAAGATACGACAATCAGATTATGAAATATGGTGATGAATAATAAGTCGTTAACACCCGCCCACGGAGTTCATTTTGATAATTCAGATTGCGCCTGTCACAAGGCTTCCTTAGGAACCGGATCGTACTGTCATCTCCATGGTTGAAATAACATCAATACAATTGACGTCATAGTAGAGAACTCCATCAGTTTAGAGAAGACTTCACATTCTTTTTTTTTCTTTTTTTTTTACTTAAAACACAAGGGGAATTAAGAAAAAAAAAAAATATATATATATATATATAATTTAAAAAAAGAGCCCAATCATGTTCAGACGGATCTACGTAATCCTGAGTTTAGCACCAGCCTAATACAGAATCCTATTTCTCATTCTTTGGATACTGTTGAGTCCAGTACGGGAGGTAAGACACAGACAGACAGTCCCCAAACCAGCTTGCCAGTAAGTCTCCCAGTCTAGGAGTTTGTCTACAGGTGTGTAACTTGCTCGATGGATGAATGGTAAGAAACGGAAAGAAACAGGTGCTCAGCTCAGTCTGTGCGAGGTGTCTGGCAACCCCACATCGCTGGGCCATTTTTACTGTCGCAGTCTGACTTATGATTGGCAACACCTTCTTTGAGGTCTTTTGTGGATCCAACATACCATAAGTCTTGGTGGTTCTGGCATCTAATGACGTAGATGGAAGTTTTGTCGAACAGGTGAGGTGCTGCCTAATGGGCCAGTAGCGCCCATCTAATGAGCTTCTTAGCCCTATCAGGTCACTGGAATGTGCACAAAGGTCACATTGCGGGCACAGCATACAAAACATTCCGGTCTGTTCATGGGTTCATGGAGAGGATGGCGACATGGTACTGTAGGTTTGTAGATTTCTGTCAAGCTGCGTCTTCTACTATCAGCATCAATGAGCATTTCTTCAAGAAAATGGTCCTGTTTTTTTTTTTTTATTGGAACACAGGTTGTGTAAATTTTGTTTAATAATTTGTCTCTTAGACGGTAACCTTGGGTCATATTGAGTGACCCAAGCCAATTCCTTGGGTTTGGGTTGTCTCACTTGCCTGAGAACACCCCAGTCTCTGTTAGCTCCCCTTTTGAATTATTCAAGTGCTGCCTCAAATTTCCAAACAGTGATTGTAAAATACTTGGCATACTCTCTGAGTCTGTCTTGCAGTCTGTCGTCTTCGCTGCATAACATTCTCAGCCTGGTGCCAGCACCTGTTAAAAGACCCTTGAACACTGAAGGAGGGTGACAACTGTTCTTTGGAAGGTAACTATGACAATGTTAGGAAACATCTGTCTTTGGGACGCCATCAACTATTGAAAGTTTCATATCCAGATATTCTTTGTGTCTGTCAAATTTTACGGTCCACTTAATATTTGGCGGATTCAGTTCATCCAGATGTTTGCAGAATGATTCCCAGTCCTCACTGTTGAGAAGAATAATGATACCGTCACCTCGATACCTGCTCCAATCTAGGCATTTAAGCTCTTTGCGCCGTTCAGGTTCAATCAGAAAGGAAAGCAAAAGGACTGGGCAATTCTGCCTGAATTTATTGTCTAAACTGCACATGAAGACATCAACAAAGTCACAAGCATGGCAGGGTCCCATTGCAGTACCATGGTTTGGCTTGGCGAAGGCAGTCTTTCCCTCTCCATCCGTGTCGATTGAGCAATTGTTGTCAAGGGCAATTTTCAAACCCTCAACAATGCAACTTTCCTTTCAGGTACCTGCAGAGGTGAGGGATTCTCTCTCAGAGTTTCCTTAACAGCGGGAATACCCATGCTGTTGTCCACATTGAGGAAAAAAGGGCTACCACTCACAGACAACAGATGTGGCTGTCGGAAAAATGGGTGAGATGAGCAAGAGTTTGTTGTACACACTTAGACAGTGGTTGAGTAGGAGTGTCTGCCCTCCAGAAAGCAAAAACCTATGAGGCAAAGGTTGGGGTTTGTGGCTTTTTACAAGAGGTTTGATGTGACCCGGACGGACATGTGAACCTGGAATTATAAAGTCTGCTATGTCGTCAGTCAGTGCCCCTTCTATCTTCCACTTAGTAACCCAGGAGTTTATTTTGCTGACAGTTTCCTTGGTGGGCTTAGTTTCAACTACGTGATAGTAGTCACTGTTATTTAACTCATTCAGGATAATTTGATCATCAGTGTCTAGGGAAGTAAACACTATAAGTCCTGCTTTGTCAGCATATCTGCATGCAGAATTTTGGGTCACAGGGAAATTAGGGAGCTCTGAAATGGCTCTCCGTTGGCCACTGGTGAGATTGTCCCTAATTCTTCGTCTGTTGCAGGGGGTAAGAAAATGCTGTGAACAGGCTTCAGTGAAGTCTCCCAAAGCTGCGTCACTCTTGGGAGCCTGTTTTTGTGGTTAACTTGCTGGCAGTCGTCTCACTTTGCCACTAGATCGCGTTAAAGTATATTTTGAAAATGCCTTTGAAGCGTTTGTTCTGACCTCGGTGGGAACGCTTTTCTTGTTGCAACTCACCATAGAAGTCTCTTGGTTAGCCAGTGGTCTGGCATGCGAGCTACATGACCTGATGGCGTGGATGCTCGGTAGGTTTGCTTGATCGAGCACCACTGTGTCTGGGATTTTAACCTGCCATTATATGTTTAAGACAGGTTATATGGAAGTGATTGAGCTTCTTGGCATGCTGTTGGTACACTATCCACATTTCACATGTGTTGAGAAGCGTGAGGAGAACAACAGCTCTATACATTGTCAGTTTGGTCTCAAGACTGATGTTTCGTATATTCCAAACATCAGTGTATAGACTGTTAAAGATTGCACTTGCTTTTGCAGTTCTGATGCTCACGTCATCGTCGATGATGACGTTCTAGGACAGTGTGCTGCTAAAGTAGGTGAATTTACTCACTGAAGCGAGTATCGCCTGTGTTGTTAGGCCCATTGCAGGATCTGTCTGGCGTGTGTTGATGAAGAACTTTCGCCTTATTTGTAGTTATTTTGAGACTGAAGCTGGCGCAGGCTACGGAAAACTTGTTGATGCTGGACTGCATGTCATTTTCTGAGCCAGCGTTGAGAGCGCAGTCATGAGCGAACAGGAAGTCCCTGATGATGTCTGCCATAATCTTAGATTTTACCTGGAGCCTTTTGAGGTTAAGCAGCTTTCCATCTGTTCTGAATCTGATGTCGATGTCTACGTCTCCTCCTCTGAAGGCATCGATCAGTATTCCAGAGAACATGATGCTGAACAGAGTGGGTGCCAAAATATAGCCTTGCTATATGCCATTTGTGATAGGGAATGGGCTAGATGACTCTTCACCATCCTGGATACAGGCCTGCATGTCATCATGGAATTCCCGCACCATAGAGATGACTTTAGGTGGCATCCGTATTGGCCATGATCTTCCACAGGATCTCTGTTTTTACAGCATCAAAAGCCTTGGTCAGGTCGACATAGGTAGAGAACAGATCGGCATTTTGATCTTGACATTTTTCTTGGAGCTGTCTAGCAGCAAAAACCATCTCAAAGGTTCCTCTGTCTTTTCTGAAGCTGCACCGGCCCTCCAGCAAAAGTTCTTGCTCAAGGTGTGTTATAAGGCGGAATCCTGTATAGTGTCTTGCCTGCTATAGAAGGGGGAAGGGGGGGGGATACCTCGGTGATTGTCACAAGCCTGGATTTCCCTTTCCGCCTGTACAAACGGATTAAAGACGCATCTTTGAATTCCTGAAGGATCGTCTCCTGTTGTCACATCAGCTGATCAGTCAAAGTTGTGCCACCCTCTGGTATAGTTCAACTGGTATGTAGTTTGAGCCTGGAGCTTTGCCACTGTACAGCAAAGATATCACATTCTTGGTCTCCATGGGGGTTGGCGGTTCATGCATTTCTTTGTTGGTGGGCATTTGAAAGAGCTGGTTGATGGTTTGTCATTGATAGATGATAGGCGGTTTAGTAAGCTGTTGAAATGTTCTGCCCAGTATTCCAAGATCTTTTCCTTGTCAGTGATCAATATGTTTC
>JADBJO010008083.1:40000-82500 GCA_016801955.1 Conus betulinus | reverse complement strand
AATATTCGTCTTCTTATTGGTTTCATTTATGTTTTCGTTAACTTTTCATGTATTTGTAAGCACTTAGGGCTTATGATGTAAGATTAAGGGTCATAAATAATCATTATTATTATCATTATTAGTGCACGACTTCAGTACGTTTGTCTTCTTTAGTCTAATCATTACTTTCAGAAACGTAGCGTTTTGACGAATATGAATCCAACACTGAAATGCTTTGTAAACTGCCATGGTATAAGAATGTACTTCAAGAGTTTTAGGAAAAGTCACGTTTTAAATTGTTATTGTAATGGCATGCAGAAACACCGGTATAAAGGCAGAAAGTAAAAACAACAACAACAACAAAAAACCTCAGCAAATAATATAAAACTGAAATCAATATTTTAGCAACAGGGATACATATCCGACCCAGTTTCATGAATTATCATGATCCAGTTAGAGGCGTGGAATGGGAATAAGACAATGCTGTTGATCTGCCCTTCAACGGGCATGAGGCCGTGAAATACATAAGACATTGATAGAGGTAAATAACTGGACAGCCTCTTCAATAGCAGTTTGTGTGAGACCTAAGGTATACATATTAGCCGATAAGTGATGTGGCAGGTGAGGTATAAACACAACAAAGACACAACAAAAAAAAAAAAAAAAAAAAAAAAAAAAAAAAAAAAAACTATTATGTAACATTTGTATGTATGTATGCATGGGACATATTGCAGTCGGCTTTTACATATAAAAGCTGGTTTGTTAATTGATATATAGGCTGGATTATCAGTGGCTCTGTTGGCTGGCTACTTAGGCGGCCAGGCAGTTGTTAGCAGGTTAGATGATGCTTTGTATGTCTATGGGTGGACTGCGTTGCTGACGGTCGATTTGGTACATATTTAAAGACATGTCTTTTTGTTCCATGCACTAAGGATGCTATGCTTTCATCGGCACTCTTCGGATGATTGGCGGGTTAGTTGGTTAGTTCATCTCATGGTAAGGCTTTGCGAAATGTATTGAACCAATTCTAAGAAAGCATTTGAATCTATCGTCATGAAAGAGTTAACCTAAATTTTTTGTGTGGGAAAAGAAGTTTGGGCTTTTCCCTTTTTCATGATTAGCGGTCAAGTATAAGACCGCACGTGCTATGCACACGTTTTTCATGTTACATGGTGTGTGTTTTTTACTTTTGTTTCCTGTTTCTATTTTTGTTCATATTCTTTTTATGCTTTGAACGGTTCTTCATGGTTTTGACAAGCGCCTAAGGTTAGTGCAGAATGTGTGTGACACAGATGTGAGGTCATGCAAAACATTTATTGTTTATTTTATTTTGAACTTAAGCACAAAGATTGTCTGAGAATGTTCATATTGAAATTTTCTAGGAAAGCCATGCGAATATGCAATGTTTGTGAAAAAAAAAAAACAATTTCACCTTAATAATGGTTGATAGTGAGGAAGTAAAACTGCTGTCCATGAACTGTCATGGCCTAGCAAAGGAAAAAAAAAAGAAAAAAAAAGAAAAGAAAAAAAAAAAAAAAAAAAAGAAAAAACGTATGGATGTGTTTTACTATTTGCGATCAAAATCTTATTCAATCTATCTTTTGCAAGATATTCACATGGATCCAAAGCTTGAAAAATATGTAACTGCTGAATGGGGTTTTTCCTGCGTTTTTGCTCTTCACACCTCAAATTCTAGGGGAACAGCTATATTGCTAAACAATAAATTTGAGTTCAAAGTTCAGAACATTTGTAAAGACGAAAATGGAGGATACATAGTTCTTTCAGTCATGATTGAAAAAAAGAAATTTGTGATTGTAAGTATATATGGACCGAATAGAGATGAACCAAATTTTTATGCAAATCTTGAAGAACGTATTAAAGAAAAGAATTTCGATTCTGTAATAAAAGGTGTAGACTGGAATCTAGTTATGGATTTTGATATGGATTATTGTAACTATAGGCACCATAATAATGTCAGACCACAAGAACAGGTCAAGAGAATGATGATGAATTTGGAATTAATGGATGTGTGGCGTGAAATGAATCCAGATACAAGAAGATATACGTGGAGAAGGAACAATCCCATTCAACAGAGTAGATTAGACTTTTTTTTCTAGTTTCAGAATCATTTTATAATAACTCACTTCACACCGACATAATTCCAGGACATAGAACTGACCATTCTATAATCACATTAATCCTTAGGTCGAAAAAGGAGAGAGAGCAGAGCTGGACTCTGGAAATTTAATAGTTCTCTATTAAAGACAAAATGTATGTGGAGAAAGTTCACAATGAAATAAAACGGGTTTTAGAAGAGTGTGCCTTATCCCCCTATTCTCGTGAAAATATAGATCAGATACCAAAAGACGAATTACAGTTTTGGTGTTAGTGAGCAACTGCTTCTTGACACTATCGCGATGAAAATAAGAGCGAAAACAACAGCATTTGCAACAGCTAAAAAAAGAAAAAAAAATCTACAGAACAGGATAAAAAAGAACAGATAAAGCAACGAGAAAAAAAGTTAGCTGAAATAGAAAAAAATTACTTAGAAAATAGTAAGCAGAGTTCGTATCTCTATGGAAAAAAAATGGAGGGAGTCTTGCTTCGCTCCCGGACAAGATGGAAAGCTGAGGGCGAGAAAATCACAAATTATTTTTGTTCTTTAGAAAAGAGTAATTTAGTGAGTAAAAGAATCATAGAGATTGATAAAAAATGGTACAATGATAAAAGATGAAAAAGAAATAGCAAATGAAATCAACAAATTTTACAAACATTTGTACCTTGAAGAAAAACGTTGAAGATATAAAAATCAGGAATTTGGTTGCCAATTTACCACATTTGTCCGGGGAAGAGCAAGACTCCTTAGAAGGCGAAATTTCATTGACAGAAGCTGGGTTTGCACTCAAAAACATGAAAAATAATAAAGTCCAGGAAGTGATGGATTCACAGTGGAATTTTTCAATTTTTTTTGGCGTTATCTTGGGGCTTTTGTTGTAAGGTCACTAAATGAAGGGTTTAGAAAAGGGGAATTGTCTTCCACACAAAAAGAGGGGGTAATAATCTATATTTCTTAGGGAGAAACTGGAGACCCCATCTCTTTGCGCTTAATGTTGTTTATAAGATAGGCTCTGCATGTATTGCAAATAGGCTGAAATTAATTCTTCCATCAATTGTAGATAGAGACCAGACTGGATTCATTAAAAACAGATATATTGGAGATAACATACGTTTAATATAAATGATCTGATTGATTATCTTCAGACAGGCAAAAGGCCTGGTCTATTAATTTCTCTAGATTTTGAGAATGCTTTTGATTCGCTCAGTTGGTCGTTTATGTGGAGGGTATTGGATGAATTTGGCTTTGGTCCTGATTTTTGTCAATGGATAAAAACCTTTACAAAAGATATCAAATCATCTGTTACAGTAAATGGAAGATTAACACCATGGTTCCATGTGCAAAGGGGATGTAGACAGGGAGACCCAACCTCACCATATCTGTTCATAATTTGTGTTGAAATTCTAGCTGCCATGATCAGAAAGAATGATATTATTAAAGGTGTAAAGGTAAATGCTGGAGGAGTTGAAATTAAGATATCCCAATACGCTGACGATACTGAATTAATACAAGAGGGTGCTAGGGAATGACTTGATGAGGCAGCTGTCGCTTCTCTCCAGGCTCTTCTGTTGGTGGCTGTCGTGAGAAGATCTGGCATGGTCATTTTGGTCCAGTCCATTATATTGTCGGACCAGCTCTTTCTCTGCCGTCCAAGTCTGCGCCCTCCTTCAATGGTACCTTGAAGGATGGTTTTGGAGAGGGTGTTGTGACGAATGACGTGGCCAAACCATGCCATCTTCCATCATTTGACGGTTGCCAGAAGTGGTTCGTGGGGCCCAACTAGTTAGTGACCAGGTTCCGCACATTATCATTGGTCTTGTGTTCTTTGTAGGAGGTGCGGAGTAGTTTCCTCTGGCCCCTGATCTCAAACGCCTGGATTCTTCTTTCTGTTTCGGCCATCAGCGTCCATGTCTCGCAACCATGTAAGAGGATGGAGACCACTAGTGACTTGTAAAGCCAGAATTTTGTGTGGAATTTGATGTTGCTCTTCCACACTCTGTTCAGTATGGCCATCGCTGCTGATGCGGAGTTGATCCTGATTCGGATTTCTGCTGTGCAGGTGCCATCTTTGGACAGGGTTGCTCCCAAGTACCTGAAGCTGGTCACTTCTTCCAGGGGCTCACCATTCATGGTTATGTTGGCACTGCTATTAGTCGTGTTGTTGACCATGACCTTTGACTTCTCTGTGCTGACCTCCATGCCGTAGGCACTTCCTCTTGTGACAAGTCTGTAAGATCCTGGAGCTTGGTGTTGCTGGAGCCCCATGAGGTCGATGTCATCTGCGAAACGAAGGATGCAGGCCAGCCTGCCGCCAATGCTGATTGAGGTGTGGTGTTCTTCGAGGGTCTCATGCATAATTCTCTCAGAAAGATGTGAAAAGGACTGGAGATTGTAGGCACCCTTGCCTGACTCCGACTGAAGAACTGGCCCTGCTGGCTATTGAGAAGTACTGTGCTGCTGGAGTGTTCGTAGAGGGCCTGGATGACTTGGACGAGCCTTTCATCAATGTCTTGAGAACCTGCCATAGGCCATTGTGTCACACCCTGGTCGAATGCCTTCTTAAAGTCGATAAAGTTGTGGAGGAGGTCCTTTTGGTGTTGTAGGTGCTTTTCAATCAGGACGTGGCAGTTGAAAATTTGTTCCACAGTGCCCCGCCCTCTTCTAAAACCTGCTTGTTCTTCTGATAGCAGTTTCTCAGCCTTGGATTTCAGTCGGTTGAGGATGATGCGAAGCATGACTTTGCTGGGGTGGCTGATCAGACTTATAGTCCTGTAGTTTTGGCATTGTTTGAGGTTGCCCTTCTTGGGTAAGGGATCACCAATGACAGGGTCCACTCTGTGTTGGCCACTTCGTTCCTGTCCAGATCTTCTGACGTAGCATTGTTAGTGCCTCTGTGGTCTCTTTCCCCTCCATATTTCACAAGCTCAGCTGGGACATTGTCCACTCCTTGGGATTTCTCTGGCTTCAGACTCTGCATCGCGGCCTCAACCTCCTCCTTCAGTACTTGGAGACTGTTCTCACTGTCTGCGGGTCGTTGGTTGTCCTGCAAAGTGGATGTGTCTGGATTTGAGCTGGTAGTTGTAGAGGCCCTCACAGTATTCTGTCCACCTCTTCAGGACTTCTTCATTCTCTGTCTGTCAGTAGCTTGCCATCCTTATCTTCGATGACTGCTGATCGCTGATCTTGTCTGGTTGGTCTTATTGAGGACTTGAGTGTGTTGTAGGCTTCTTTGCTGTTCCCTGCTTCCATGCCTTTCTCGATTGCTTCTTCACACTGCTGCTCTATCCAATTTTCCTCTTCTGTCTTCATCTTCTTCCTGAGTTCTCTGATCGCCTGTTGGTACTGCATCCTGGCTTCGTCGCTTGAGTGTTTCTTTCCTCTTAGTTCCCGCCTCTTGTCACATAGATCTAAGATCTCGTTTGTAACCCAAGGCTGGATCTTCTTTTGCTTTCTTTCCCACAACTCCTTCAGCTGTTGTAGTTAGCACCTCTTTGATGTTATTAGCAAGGGTGTCTACATCGCTGTCCACTAAGTTGAGGGCAGCAAACTTCCCGCCTACTTGAGCCTGGAACGCCTCTGCAATTTCGGTGTCCTTCAACTTCTTTAGGTCAAAGTGAATGCAGGGGTTCTTTGGACAATACTTACACTTCAGCTTGAGCTTGAAGGTTGCCAGGACAAGACCGTGATCACTGCCAATGTTGGCGCCTGGGAATGTTCTTGTTTTTGTTTGTTCATGCTGGACTTGTAGCGTTGTGGGGCCAGAATGACGTCTAGTTGGTTGTGAACTTGCCCATTTGGTGAGTGCCAGGTTGTGATCCTGGACAGCTTGTGTGGGTGGAGAGTGTTGGCTAGGGTAAGTCGATGGCTTTTGGCAAACTCCAGAAGTCTAAGGCCTCTGTCACTGGTTTTCCCAATTCCGAATTTTCCTGCTGTTTCTGCCCAATTCCGGTAAGCATCTAGGCCAACCTTGGTATTCCAGTCTCCCTGGATTATGAGCATGTCCTTCTTTGGCACTGTTGCTATGATGGATTCAATCTGCTCATAGAACTCCTCGATTGCCTCGTCATCGTGGTCTGACGTTGGAGCATAGGCCTGGATGATTGTCAGGTTATGGGGTTTTGCAGAGATGCGGATGGAAATGAGTCTGCTTTAAACGGGTGTGCAGCTCATGACACTGCCTGCAATTTCTTTCCGTACGATGAAGGCCACCCCGTACTCATGTTTTCTTCTCTTCCCCAGAGAACCAGATCTTATGTCCTTCTTCTGTTGTTTCACCGAAGCCAGTCTATCTGACTTCGCACAGTCTTACGATGTCCCAGCGATAGCGCTTCAGTTCGTGGGTCAGTTCTTGTAGCTTGCCACAGGCATAAAAGGTGCGAACGTTCCATGTTCCGATGGTTGTTTTTTGGGTGGTTAGGTTGATTTTTTTTCACTCCAGTAGCCCACTTGTCGCTCCCATCCTGAAGTGAGTCAGTGGGACACGCGGTCGTTATTAATCCGGGCCCCGACCGATCCGGTTTGGTATTCCTTTGCTTCCCCATCATGTCCTTTCAGTGGGTTTGTTGAAGCTTGTCGGCGCCCATCTCCTTTCTAAGCCAGGACCGCTAGCCATAGTCCACAGAATAAGGAGTGGTACGCCCTCGGTCGTGTACACTTAGCCGTTCGGTCCATCCTGGGACCCTTCCACCCTGGTCGTTGGCCGCTTGCTGCAGCTCTTCCGCTCAGTGGTGCAGTGTAAACACCACCCCCCTCACGTGGTTTAGCCCGCCAGCTGAAGCAGTTTGCCGTGGTGTGGCGCTTAGAGTCACACACGTGAGAGATTTAGGGGGGTGGATGAGGACCAGTGATGCCCGTCCATCCTAACTAGTAGGAAGCAGCATGCCAGACATCAAAGGTGCTGCCTCTATCCAGTGCCTCCTACTCTTTGGACGAATAGCTATTCTTAAATCTCTCATTTTGTCTAAAATATTTTTTCTTAGGATGCTCTTGCCAATTCAACCAGACAAAATTTTGAACTTGATAAACAGAGCATTTATCGATTTGTTTGGAATGAAACGAATGACAAGATAAGTAGAAAAATATCGTATAAAAGTACTGATCAAGGTTGTGTTGGAAATCCCAAATGTTTGAAAGTATGTAAATGCATTAAAAATTGTTTGGATCAGAAAATTGCACTCTAGTAAGCACAAATGTGCATGTATCGTGAAACGATTATATGCACAAAACAGGTTTATAGATACGATAGGTACTAATATTATAAATTCCAGAAATAAGAATGGCTTTCGGTCAAGTGTCTATAAATCCTATGAAGAAATAGGAAAATGTGTCGAAATTGAAAACCCTGAAGAATTGATTTCTGAACCCATTTTTGTAATTCCAGTATCCTGATAGCCAGAGAGAGTCTCCATTTCATCAGAACTGGATTGAAAAAGGGGTTTATCAAGTTGCTAAATGGAGGATATGTCTTTTGATACGTTTTGTGTCGAATATGAATATTCAGGCGAACTTCATTGTTTATAGGGAATGGTTAATGCTGTTAGAGTATATATTCATACTAGTGGATTAGACATGCCAAATAATAATTTTTTTGATTTATGACTCGAGTAAAGCTTTCAGGATAATACAGTCTATTCCTAAAGGGTGCAAGACCATTTTATGATCTACTGGGGGAAAACAACACATTGCCAAACTGTTGTGAAAAGTGGGATAGAAGGATATATCGAAGCATACATGGAACACCATTTTCAGGAAAATTAGGAAGATAAAGGACATCAAATTAAGTGGTTTGCAGATAAGGATAGTGCACAGAATTCTAGGAACTAACAGTGTACTGTTTAACATGAACATAAATAGGAATGATAGGTGCTCATTTTGCAACGAAAAAAAAAAAACTAGAATAAACAACACATATTTTTTTTTCGCATTGTCATTTTGTACACTCATTCTGGAGGGATTTCAAACCACTCTTGTTTCAAAAATGTTTTTTGGCTCACTCATTTCGCTTTAGCAAACATCTGATTATTTTTGGATGTGAAAGAGATGTAAAAACTGACCAGGTTTTAGATCTGATTATTCTGTTAGCAAAACTGTATATATACCATTGTAAGATGACACGTGTAGTGCCAACCGTCCGTGCCTTTTATTGATACTTCAAAAAACGATATGAGATTGAAAAGTATATTTTAACAATTGAGTTGAATTATGAAAAATTCCTACTTCCTTGGGTGGCCTATGTCCACCTTTTTGATTGAAGTATCTGCACAACCTAAGTTTATCTCAAGTTTGCACTACATCTAGTTGTCTGCATATCTGTTTGAATTATCTTGTCTATCTGTCTGTCTGTCTGTCTCTATCTCTCTTGCTACATGTGTAGGTTTTTTTGTCATTCATGTAAACAAAACCTTGATGAATACATTTGAAAAAAGTATGATATGTGAAACTTCTTGTATATACCATTCAATTTTCTTTCTGGAAATGTCTATATAATGTTTATTGTTCATCTTGAGAATACAAATGAAAAAAAGCATTTGAAAAGATGGTTGGTATCCCAAGAACGAAGCTGGCAAATTACAGTCACTTTGTAGTGTGGATCTAGATAAAACATCGGATCCAGGTTTTGTTGACAAGAACATTTCAAATTGTCCACTAAATGTGAGCAGTTTTACGTCACTGTTCATTAACTGATAACTATATTTTGAAGTGTTATATGTTTATGGAATACTAAGCACATCTCGCAAAATAAGTTTGATATTTTGCATTTTTCATATTCCAATATACATTTATATATATATATATATATATATATATATATATATATATATATATATATATATTATGAAGTTGTTGCAGTCCATACCTACTGTTGTCTTCCTTGATAGGAAACAAAATGTTTTTTTGTTGATGATTGATCGGATCATGGGCGTCTAAAAGTCCCGACACACCATCCTGCATTTTCTAATGTTATAATAAACATATGATTTTCTCGCTTTTTTTTTCACTTTCTCCTTGGATCAAAGAGAAAAAGTGGATCCAGGATCTGTTTTACCATGACAGAAGTCTGCGTTCTCCTGAGTGCTGTTCTTGTTCCATGTGTTTTATGTTGTTGTCAGTTCATTAAAATTAATACTCGAGGTCCCTGTCATTGGTAGCACAAAATACAACGTCAGAAGAATCAGGACCCATGATTGTTGTGATGACATCCCCGTCGTCTGGCTACATGACGATGAGAAATGTGAGTCATGACGACCCTGAGGTTTTGTGTGGATATCTGCCTGTTCCAGTTAGAAATACAGTCATGTTTAGCTTCGTCTGTGGAGAAATTCCTGTTCCCTTTAGAAATACAGTGATGTTTAGCCTTAAGAAAATAGCAATACATGAGCGCGATTTCCACATGTATCGTTATTTACAGCAGTCTGACTGGACAGGGAAGCATATTAGAGAAATGAAAATTGCGATACATAAACCTTTTAAAGCTCCATACGTATATACTGCAACAAAACTGAGTGTCGAAGTCAGGAGAAAGTCATGCATTATGGCACATTGTTTTCAACTGTATTTTACCTTTTTCCCTGAAAGCAAAACACCCCCAATATTAGCCAGCGGTTTTTGGAACTGTTCAGTGGATGATTATTCCAGCTTTCGCCACCACATGGAATGTAACGTGGTGCCAGAGTGTGAGGATGGACGGGATGAAACAGAACACTGTCCCTACAGCAGTCCTGACTGTCCGGGCATGATACCAATGTGTGGACGGTGCTACTCTTTTGTGCGTAATCTGCCTGGATTTAATAGTCGCAGTGTAGATGTCAAGGAAGTAACTGATGAGCATTGTGGTTCTTTAGGGGGTACAGCAGGTTTGCCATTGTGTGTGCTTGATTGGGTTGGTGTAGTTTCTAGCACATCAGATATTCATGGGGCGAAGCTGTCTGCGTTTTGGGTTGGTGTGATCTCCAATGATTTGTCATCACTTCCTATGTACAGATTTGAAATCTTAAGGGGCAAAGCTGTGCTTTATCACACATTTCGAAGAGCCGAGACAGAATTCTCATATGTCGGGAGTACAATTTGTTATCAGTCTCATTATTCAAACTTCATGGAATACTGTGATGCTCACTGTAAGCATGGTTATGGCTTACACAGCATTTATAACGGTACAGTTTGTACATTTACGACAAATAGGACTGACGAACAATTAGTTCATATAAAACCAATTTCATTGAACAGCTCTCAGTTTGTACTGCCTCAGCGACAAGAATTCATGGTATTGTGCCATGGTGGTCATGTGACGTACACATTTCTCATCTGTGGCTTTACTCAGTTTAAAGTGTGCAGCCAAGACCGCACATCTTGTCATTTCCATTCTCACTCCACACATGACAGCCGCTTGGACTCAGCTGAAGAGCACGCTATGTTAGTCGCCACATTTATATGCAGTGATGACGTCACCACACTGTCATACTCTCTGGTGTGCACTTCGTACATGATTGTGAGGACAGCAGTGATGAATCATTCTGTGCACATCCTGTTTGCATCAGAATGTTCACGTGTAATAATGGTCATGTGTTTCTTACACTAAGGTTTGTGATCAGGTACCACATTGCCAGGATCACTCAGAGGAATTTAGCTGCAGTCCACACAAAGACATACCTGGTCATCATGCATTTTTTGCCTCCCCTGCTCTGGTCAATTTTGATGGCATCAGGATGTTTCATTCCATCCCATTATTTTCCAATGAGTCATGTCCTGACAGTCATTACCGTTGCTCTAATGACATCAAAGACTGCTTACCTATCTACTCACGATGCAATGGAATGTACGATTGCATGGACCGTAAGGACGAAGATGGCTGTGAAGACATGATGTGTTCAGGTTTCTTCAGGTGCAGAGCATCCACAACCTGTCTACACACTGACCACCTGTGTGATGAGCTGGCCTCACTGTCCAATGCATGATGATGAAATAGTGTGTGACACAAGTTGTCCTGTGGGCTGTCTGTGTCAAGGTCACACGTTCCGCTGTCTCCAGTCTTTCACTACGACACACTTCCCACATATTCGTTTTTTGGATGGAACCAGTTCTGGAATCACCCTTTCTGACGTCAGTCAACTCAGCTATCTCGTTCATCTTGCTCTTACTCATTGTTCCTGACTGACATTCCCACCATGGCATTGCTGAATCTCTGAAGTTTCTGGACCTATCTGGCAACAAGCTGAAGCGCGTGAACATGAGTACTTTTCTTCCGTTAGCCAATTTACGATCATTGTCTCTTTCCCATAACCCCATCACTTGTCTCTACTACACTGATTTATCATCTGTCGTTCAACACAGGAACCTGTTGTTAGTAGATCTGTCATCCACTGCACTGACAGTATTTGATTCGAGAGTCTTTCTTCCATTCGTTCATACGCAGAAGCTTAATTTATCTCTTACCACTGTTCATACCATCAGTGCCAGTGGATTTCAGTTCACACCAGGACTAAGTGAACTCTACATGGATGGCAGTCCTGTGACAAAGTTCCCACTGAACATGTTCAGGTATAATTCCCGTTTACAACTTGTTTCTACAGACAACTATAAAATATGCTGCAAAATAACACTCCCGAGTAATTTTGATGTGGCTTCTTGTCGTGCCCCCAGAGATGAAATTTCCTCATGTGAAGAGTTACTACAATCAGGATTTTACAGAGTGTTTCTTTGGGATAATTACTTGTCTGTCACTGAGTGGTAATGTCTTTTGTTTCTGTGCTCGTTTGACAGCAAAACGTATGACCTCGTCGAGTGGATTCAGTGTCTTCGTCCTCAACCTTACGCTCTCTGACTTTCTGATGGGTGGCTATGCTACAATTATTGGAGTAGCTGATGAACAGTTCCGTGGCAGATACTTCCAGTCTGATGACACGTGGAAAGACAGTACAGCCTGCAAAGCAGCTGGTTCTCTGTGTCTGTTGTCCAGTGAAGTGTCAGCTCTGATCATCTGGCTGATCACACTCGATCGTTTTCTTGTCCTTCATTTTCCATTTAGCACTTTACGATTTGGGAAAATGTCAGCAACTGTGGCCTGTCTGTTGACTTGGGCCATTGGTTGGATTCTGGCCTTACTACCTTCCCTTCCCACACTGTCACACTGGGAGTTTTATAGTCAAACAGGCATCTGCATTCCGCTACCAGTGACGAAGCAAGACTTCAAAGGAAAAGAATACTCGTTCAGTGTACTTGTTGTCCTTAACTTCATTGTGTTCGTATTTATCTCTGGTGGCCAAGCGCTGATCTACTGGTCAATACAGACCAATGCTTTCAAGACCAACACGACCAAAGTATCACGAGACATGACTATCGCTCAGCGACTGATCACTGTTGCAGTGACAGACTTTATGTGCTGGTTTCCCATTGGACTGTGCGGGATGTTGGCAGTGGCCAGAGTTCCCATACCTGGTGAGGTGAACGTGGCACTGGCTGTATTTGTGTTGCCCTTGAACTCCGCTATTAACCCCTTCATGTATACCTTTAACACATGGGCAGAAAAACGTAGACAGTCCAATGAAGCCAAACTCCTGCAATGGCTGGAATCTAATTCTGACGTAACTGTCGCTCAACCGACTGTGGTATGATGTTTGCGTATGCTGAGGCAGATATAAAAGTAAGGTCAAACAAGTTATACGTTTTCCTGGTCCACAAGGTGTGATTATTCACATGGACTATTGTACAGACTTGGGCATAGATTTCTGAAAGATCAATAACCATATACGTTCCAACATTTTCAATTCAGTCAGGTATAGTGGAACGTATGTGACAATTAGAAAGAATAAAGAGAAAGAGAAAATGATGCCTTAAAAACACACAGGAGAAAGAAGAAAGTCTGAATGAAGAAGAATAGCTTGGAAAGCCTTGAGAACATTGAACTCCCAACGTGTTGGGTAAAATTCCAAACAAACAAAAGATTCCAAGCGTTTGTCCACTTCTTTCTACACGGAACGTTGTGCTGTTCTGTGCTTTACATGCAGATTATATTTGTCTATGAGAGCTAGATTATACTCATATCGTGGACTGCCTCGCAAGACTCAGAAGAAGTCAGGCTCTGCAGAGCAATCGTATGTTCCAGTCTCAAGCAAGAAGTTCAAAATTTGAATACATGGATTGGGTTTTTTATTTGTAGGTTATGCAGCAAATCTCTTTGAGTTTCGCTCGCTCGTCACGTCTCACGGTAGTAGTTGTAGCAGAAACTTTAACTCGAAGCCGTGGACAACAAATAAAAGAAAAAAAAAATGACTATAGCAAAGTAGCGAAAGGCTTATAGAGCCACGAGGAAGTGCTACATATCTCTCCGTTTTTATCTGCTCTGAGATAAGTGTTGGGAGAACAGATGATGCATAGGGCGCGTTTAGTTTACTTCAGTCATGTGCTGGAAGGAATTCGCGAGTGGATATGGATCTGAAGTGCAGTGCCTACAAATATCTAGTCTTTGGTTATTCCCAAGGAATCTTCCTTGATAAACAAAGGCAATGCCAGAACATAATTATTCTGAGACAGTTGAGAAAAAAATTATTGCTGGCATGTTACTGTTTTATTTCTGCTCTAATGAAAGCTTATTTATAACTGAATGTGAACTGGAGGCACGCATTTTAGTGATATTAATAGATAATATGATGACACAAGTTTAACATTAATTCGAGTTGAAGAAAACAATTATTTGTAGGCATTTTCTCAGCTGCACCTAAGACACTTTCTAGATTAATCAACAATGCTGTCATTTTTGGAGCTAGACATGGTATGAAGAAGAAGAAGAAGAAGAAGAAGAAGAAGAAGAAGAAGAATTACAACAACAACAAGAACAGCAATAACAAAAACAACAACGAGAATACCACCACCACCACCACCACCACCACCACTACTACTACTACTACTACTATTTCTACTACTACTACTACTACTACTACTACTACTACTACTACTACTACCACCACCACCACCACCACCACCACCACCACCACCACAACACACAACATAAACAATAGCACCACACACCACCACCACTACTACCATCACCATTTTTTTTTAATAATGATGATGATGATGATAATAATGATAACGATGATGATGATGATGATGATGGTGATGGTGATGATGATAACGATGATAATAATAATAATGATAATAATGCTAACAACATTACTACTACTACTACTACTACTACTACTACTACTACTACTACTACTACTACTACTGTTGCTGCTGCTGCTGCTGCTGCTGCTGCTACTGTTGCTCCTGCTGCTGCTGCTCCTCCTCCTCCTCCTCTAGATCCTGCACCTACTACTACTGCTGCTACTACTACTGCTACTACTACTACTACTACTACTACTACTACTACGAGTACCGCCCGCTGCTGCTGTTGCTGCTAAAGATAATAATATTAATGCTATATTTATCATCATTTTATTATTATCATTATCATTATTCTAATTATTATTCGACCGGTACTCAAGCCGTAAGTATCTAATTTTATATTGTGAGAATCTAGATGATTCTCCATTTTGTTTTCAACGGTTTATTGTCGGAACCGAAACTATGTTTGAAAAATTGAAGAGTTCAAAAATGTTAAAGTGTAACATCCCGTGCGGTAGGGGAAAGAAGAGAGACTGGAGATCGGGCACTAAGGTGGATGGCCGGGGCTGCGCGCGTTCCCGGGCCAAGTTCCGATCCGCGGGAAGATCCAGGTTGGGCAAAAGTTTGTCGCCGACCAGTAGTTGTGATATGTAATGGGCAGTATGGGATCCCCGCACAGAGGAAGCCAGTTCCGACACCACAGAGAGAGTGTGTGGACACTTGCAGTGAGTAAACCTGCAAAATCAGTATCGTGTGCAGAAGAAGAGTGCTTGATTGGTTGCACCAGCTGAAAGGATTACAGATTATGAAAATATATAAGCTTTGATTGATGCCAGAGTAAAGAACCCCCATGGGATTTTAAAAGATTAAGGAGGGGATGAATCAAAATTGACCTTTGTTTGCGCCTTATGTGTATGGAGTGGATGCAGTTGTGTGTGCGGAGGAAAGACGTCATGTTCGTGTGTGTATGTGCGTGCATGCATGGCATGGATATCCAACGTCTGACAGTGGTGACCCCGACTTGGAACTTTGTTTTTGTTTCGTACCCCTCCCCTTGGTTGTGATGTTCCCCACCCCCATTTTGAATTGGAAAAAAAAAATGATTGCTTTTTAAGGTATTGTGAATGTTGTGTGGGAACAGTTGATTATTACGTAATTACATATAATTACCTTTTCTATTGGATACATCCCCCCCCCCCCCCCCCCCCCAATAATTTTTCTTTATATTGTAAAAATTTCCATTTAAACCCCTCCCCATATTTCCTTTCTTGATTTATTATTCAGCAATTTGAACAGAATTTGCTGTGAAATCCCCTCCTCCTTTTGTATTCCCACGTTTTTTTTTCTTTTTTTTACTGAGTTTTAGGATTTTCATGTAACCCCCCCCCCCCCCCCCCCCCCCCTCATTATACCCCTCCCCAGTACTTTATCAATTTTTTTTTTTGGTAATTTTCTTGTTTAACCCCTTCTTGTACTTATTATTAATTGCATAAATGTATTCCTTTCATTATTTTGAATCAATTTCTTTATATATTGTATCCATTTCCTGATTTTTTATTTCAAATTTTGAAATAATTTTGTTTTGTAACCCTCCTTTATTTTTATTGCAACTTTGATTTATACCTACCCCTTTGGTTTTTTGTTGTTTTTTTTTTTTGGAGTGGCAAAATAATTTTGTTTTCTTCCCCCCAACCCCACTTAAGACTTAGTGTTCACTTTTCATTGTACCCCCCCCCCCCCCCCCTTCAAAAGTGTCCCTATGTAACTTTTGTGTGTGTGTGTGTTTTTTTTTTTTTTCCTATTCTAGTATTTTGTGCTAGTCCCGTCTCCGATTATACGGGTGGGCTGTGCCAGTAGGGTAGTCCAGAGGGCTTTTTTCTAATTTCTAGTCTTACTTTTTTTTACTGTCTTGGTGATTTCTTCGACTCTTAGAGTCTTTTCAAGTGACATGAAACGACAGTACACGCAAATTTGCTGTGTTAATGACGTAAAGAACGGGGAGACGCAGATAAAACAACAAGGACGTCACAATAAATTTTGACGTGACAAGAACTCAACCCCCCCCCCCCCCCCCCCCCCCCCCACACACACACAAAACAAAATAAAATAAAATAAAATAAAATAAAGGAGGCTGGGTAGACACAGGCTAAGAAAGGTGAGTGAATGGAAATCAGGAAATCTGATTTGAAAGTAGACGCTTGTTGTTGGGAGGGAGGGGGCAAAGAGGGAGGGGGAGGAGGGAGAAGGGGAGATTTAAAAAAAAAAAAAAAAAAAAAAAAAAAAAAACTTTCACACACACACACACACACACACACACACACACATGTGCGCGCTCCCCACCATCCCGGCATCACCCACCCCCACACACCTACCATTATAGAGAGGCGGGGGGGGGGGGGGGGGGGGAAGGGAGAGGGGGGGAAAGAACGTTTACATCTCATAAAGATATGCATGCCTTAAGATGTCTAGGCATATATATGATATAAACATATACAACCGCAAAACAATTTTTTCAACCTCAAAAATCTTTTTGAAAAAACAAGGGTAGGGTAGTGCTGAAGACCACAAACAAGCTATGTACCCTATCCTAGCTGCCGGCATGTTGGGAAAAAAAAAAAAAAAAAAAAAAAAAAAAAAAAAAAAGGAGGACCTCCAACGGTCATTCAGGCAGTACAGCTACAATGGCGACTCCTCCACCTCAGTCCTTGATGTTCAGTCCATGGGGAGTCAGCGTCCCTAGCCTAGAGATCAGAGATGATTCAAGAATTTACGGTGTATGGTCAGTCTCTGCTGTTCACCAAAACCACTCAGATGCCATACACCGTAAATTCTTTGAATCATCTCTGATCTCTAGGCTAGGACGCTGACTCCCCATGGACTGAACATCAAGGACTGAGGTGGAGGAGTCGCCATTGTAGCTGTACTGCCTGAATGACCGTTGGAGGTCCTCCTCTTTCTTTTTTTTTTTTTTTTTTTTTTTTTTTTTTTTTTTTTTCCCACATGCCGGCAGCTAGGATAGGGGGTACATAGCTTGTTTGTGGTCTTCAGCACTACCCTACCCTTTTGTTTTTCAAAAAGATTTTTGAGGTTGAAAAAAATTGTTTGCGGTTGTATATGTTTATATCATATATATGCCTAGACATCTTAAGGCATGCATATCTTTATGAGATGTAAACGTTCTTTCCCCCCCCTCTCCCTCCCCCCCCCCCCCCCCCCCCCCCTCTCTATAATGGTAGGTGTGTGGGGGTGGGTGATGCCGGGATGGTGGGGAGCGCGCACATGTGTGCGTGTGTGTGTGTGTGTGTGTGTGTGTGTGTGAAAGTTTTTTTTTTTTTTTTTTTTTTTTTTTTTGTTTTCTCCCCTTCTCCCTCCTCCCCCTCCCTCTTTGCCCCCTCCCTCCCAACAACAAGCGTCTACTTTCAAATCAGATTTCCTGATTTCCATTCACACTTGAAAAGACTCTAAGAGTCGAAACGTTGTGCATTGTTTTTGTTTTCTCTTTTTGACCCCTCTTTTTGTTTCGGTCTTTATCACCAATCCTCAAATTATATAGTTGTTCTAAAAAAGACCCAGTCAAGTGTTATCAATCATCATTCTCTCTCTATTTCGTCTTTATCCATAGGCATCTATCTAGTTTGAAAATTTTCTCATTCTCATTTCTTAGGTAGGGTTTCTGATAGTGATTGTGTATTATCCCCTTTTCAGGTGTTTGTCCTTTTCATTGTTTTAATTAATGTTGTTTTAGAGATTTTTTTGTGTGTATATATAATGTATGTGAAAGGATTGTTGAGTGAGTGCCTCTTTTTCTATTTCTACCTCTGTTTTGTTAGGGCATTGTTGTTCCATAGGCTGGTGAGCTCCCACCTTCCTCCTTGCGGGTAGCAAGGGGGCATGGCGATGGGATGACGCTTAGCCTTACGTAATTCTTTTTTTTTTCGTTTCACAAACCTTTCTTTCCTTCCTATTATTTGAACTCGATTTTTCTCCTTTCCCCCCTGGCCACTGATTTGATCCAAAAGGGTGATCATTTTGGAGGCCCTGTCCAAATAAACAATTTTTTTTTCTTGGAAATTCTTCTTTCGTTTTTGCTGTTTGAAAACATTTGTGTTTGTTTTTTTTATTCGTGTGTATAGGATGATTGGATTTTGGTGTGAGTGAAGGAAATTTTATACTGAAACTTTAATTCATTTTTCTTTTTCTTTTTCAATTTAAAGTACATTTTCATTATTCTTTTCTTTTTTCATAAAAGTTTGATTTTTTTTATTATCTTACTGGACGCTTAAACTTTTCATTCAAAATGTTGGCCTTTTGAGCCTACCTGATCTCAGGGGTAAAGACGTTTGCCTTGATTGGCCGACTTGATTCAATATGTCAAACAGTGTTGATGGAATCGCGCTGAGCGCGCAAGAGAGAATGGAGAAAAGGATAAAGAGAGGGAAGAAAAAATAAAGAAAGACAGAGATAGAAAGAAGAGAAGCAGAAAAGGATAGGGATAGACAAAGAGAGAGGGAAAGGGAGCAGCAATGAGAAAGAATTAAAGCCATGAGTTAGAATTAGAGAGTAAGAAGCTTCAGCTTGAATGGAGAAATTAAAAGCTTTTGTGTAGACAGAAATGGTTCTGCGCAGGTTCTGGTGATTCGAAACCTGTTTCTGGTCGTTCTCCTTATATCCCCAAGATGCCTGTCTTTTGATGAAAACAAAGATGAGATTGATGCATTTTTGTTTAGATTTGAGAGTCATGCTACTTCTTGCGAGTGGCCCAAAGATAATGGGTATTGTATATTGCGTCTCTTTTCAAGGGCAGTGCGTTTGACGCTGTATCATTCTTTGGCAGCGAAGGATACTTTAACATGGATGAACTTAAGGATGAATTACTTAAGCGCTACCGGTGTACCGCCGAAGGATTTCGCGAGAAATTCCGTACCGTGCGTCCGGAGAAAGGCAAGTCATTTCCTGCGTATTTTGATTCGGTCTGCGCATTTTCTTGATCGATGGATTGACTTGTCCAAAACTAAAAAGGATTATGGCGAAACTTCGTGATCTGTTTTTTGCATGAGCAGATTTTGAACAGCGTTTCAAAGGACTTGGCTGTTTTTTCTAAAAGGAAAGGTCCGGTTCGCGAGCGTGCTGAAGAAATGTGCGAGCGCTTGCGGACAGATACAGGACATGCGCATCCTGATCGGACGTTTTGCCCGCAGGGGACGGACACGGTTTCGATGTAAAATTCGCTTCTTCGCACATCACGCAAAACAACAGTGTTGGTTCAGACCGTGGATTTGGCTCTTGGCGTTCAAATCAGAACCGTAAATCGTTTACCGTGGAGGTAAAATTCCCGTGGTGGTCAAAATTCTCGAAGCGGACGTGATCATGGCAGCCGGTTTGACACAGCCTTCGCTACCTGGTTGGTGGTCAGCAGTCTGGTCATTTGGTGTGCAAATACCGGTACACCTAGAGGCGATCAAACAGCGTCTAACTCTCGGTATCCGCGTAACCGTGGCCGACAGCGCGGACAGAGGCTCATAATACCTCATGTACACCCGCAGGTTGTTACAATTGTGGTTGCTGGTTTCATAAAGCTCGGGTGATTGTCCCATCTGTAAGAGCAGGTCATCAGTGAATGTGGCGGTATGTCAGACAATGTTTCGGATCCATCTACTGTAGCCCATTCGATGGTGTCACATGTTAACACTGACGGCTTACTGTTGAGTCAGGAACGGTCATGGGTTTCACTGTTCTGTGTTGAGGGACACAGGTTGCACTACTGCGGGAGTGCGCCATTCTTTTGTTCTTTCCGCACCAGTTTCACTGATGAAGAACAACATTGTCGTTCTTTTGGAGGTAAGATTGAGGTTTTACCTCTTGCTGTGTCTCAGTTAGTAACACCTTACTCCCTTTGACTAAACCTGTTTTTTGTTTTTTTTTAATGATGTTCTATGTCGCTTGGTCAAGGACAAAGGTGAAGTTAAGCGTCAGGTGGTAGTTCCTCAGGAGTTACGTAACGTTGTGCTTCATACTGCGCATGACAGCATTTTTTTCTGGTCATTGTGGGATCAGACGTACCCTACAGCGAGTTCTTGCATCGTTCTTTTGGCCAGGAGTGTCTCAGTCAGTCAAGGAGTATTGTCGTCGTTCATGTGATACTTGTCAGAAGACTGTGTCTCGTAACCGCGTCCCTTGTGCGCAGTTGCACAAGATGCCTTGGTTTCAGTACCTTTTGAGAAGGTAGCGATGGATTTGGTTGGTCCTTTGGAGGTGTCTTCTTTCTTCTGGCTTTCGGTACGTTCTGACGTTGGTGGATACAGCTACTCGGTTTTCCGGAGGCTGTCCCACTCAAACGTATCGATACAGTCACTGTGGCGGAGGCTCTTCTTTCTATTTTTTCAAAGTATGGTTTTCCTTCCGAAATTCTTACTGATTGTGGTACTCAGTTTGTTTCGGACCTGATGAAGGAAGTGTACCGTCTGTTGTCTATTTTCTGTTACCACTACTCCATACCACCCTCATTCTAACGGGATGGTGGTGGAAAGGTTAATGGCACCTTGAAGTCCATGCTGAAGAAGGTTTGTCGTGACTGTCCCAAGCAGTGGGATCGGTACATCCGGCTGTTCTGTTTGCATATCGGGAGTTGCCGAATATGACTTTAGGGTTTTCTCCTTTTTGAGTTACTTTTCGGTCATTCACCCCGTGGTCCTATCGCTTTGTTAGCTGATAAGTGGACTGGCACACAGATGACTGATGATGACAAAAACGTTTACCATATGTACATGACTTGCACAATCGGATACTGGACAGTTGTGCTCATGCACAACTGACCGCTGACAGTCAGACCGACAAGTATAAAGTGTACGCAGACAGAAAGAGCTCTCCTCCTCGTCATTGAAAGTGGGTGATCAGGTTCTTTGTTTTGCTCTCTGATGAACAGAATAAGTTGAAGGTTTCCTGGAAAGGTCCTTTTCTTGTGAAGGAAAAGTGTTCACCTGTCAACTATCGTATTGACATGCATGGGAAGTCCAAGGTTTTCCACATCAATATGTTGAAAGAGTATGTGGTTCGGACGAATGTTGCTGTCAATTTCGATGTTGCTCTTTGTGTTCCTCAGGGATTAGACTCTCTGCGTCTGCATTGTCTAATGAGTTACCTGTGGATTGTGTTGTTGTTTCCACTGGCGTTTCGGATGCAGAGTGTTCACATTCCCTGTTCTCTCCCCCCGTCGGGTGTACAGGATGTACATTGTTCCTCTGTAGGAGTTGTACAGGATGATGTGAGTGACGATGACGTTTCATTACCTACCTTGTCTGTTCAAGGTGAGACATTTCGTGATGTAAAGGTTGCTCCTGAGTTGTCAGACACTCAAAAGTCTCAGTTGATGAGTGTTTTGGAGGATTTTTTCTGATGTCTTGACAGATACACCAGGGAAGGCTGTACAGGTAGATCCCACACTGTATTAATCTGACTACTAATGTTCCTGTTAGGGTCAAGTCTTTACCCTTTGCCTTTTGCAAAGAGGGAGATCATTCAGAGAGAGGTTCAGGATATGTTGGATCTTGGAGTGATTGAACCGTCTGTATCACCGTACAGTTCTCCAGTCGTTCTGGTGGGTAAGCCTGATGGCTCAATTCGATTCTGTATCGATTATCGGGCTCTCAATAAGGTCACTGTGTTCGACTCTGAACCGATTCCAGATGTTGAGGATATTTTCTGTTGTTTGTCTGAAGGTCGGTATTTTGTCAAAGTAGACCTTGCGAAGGGATACTGGCAGATACCTATGTTGCCTCAGGATAAGGAAAAGACTGCGTTTTCAAAAACTCCTTTTGGGTTGTTTCAGTGGACGAGAATGCCTTTCGGGTTGCAGAACGCACCAGCTACGTTCGCAAGAATGATGCGGAAGCTGCAGTTGTATCAGTTTTCAGTTTTCAGCTGTAAGTTTTTTTGATGACATTCTTCTTGCAGCTCGTCTTTGGCAGCAGTTGTTGGACTACTTACGCATGCTTTTGACCCGTCTCAGGTTGTTTGGGTTGACAGCTCGTCCGTCAAAAGTGCTGGCTGGTTTTCAGGAGTTGGAGTTTTTTGGGGACATATGATTTCCGTTGGTCATGTTCGTCCGGAAGTCAAGAAAGTGCAAAAGATTTTGTCTGTGGGTAAGCCAACTACGAAGAAGCAGGTTCGCTCTTTGTTGGGTCTTTTGTCCTACTATCGCAGATATGTTCCTCATTTTGCTAGTCTTACTGCACCTTTGACTGAACTGACTAAGGGAGATAAGAAGCGTCAGATTGAGTGGTCTGATGAGTGTCAGAAAAGTTTGGAGAAGGTTCAAGCTGTACTCAATTCATTTCCTGTGTTACTTCTTCCTAACTTGGATGAAGATTTTGTCTTACGTACAGATGCTAGCAGTAAGGGCATGGGTGCATGTTTGCTACAGGAAAAGTCAGGACTTTTACATCCAGTGCAATACGCTAGCAAAAAGTTTTCTGTGTGGTGCAAGAGAGATACTCGACTATTGAAAGGGAGTGTCTTGCTTTGGTCTGGGGACTGGACAAGTTTGCTAGGTTTTTATCAGGGAGACCTTTTGTTTTGCAAACTGACCACAGACCGTTGACATTTTTGAAAGCGTCAAAATCAAAAAATAATCGCCTGTTAAGATGGGCATTAAGCATTCAAGAGTACTGTTTCACTGTTGAGCCTATCTCTGGGACATCTAATATTTTCGCAGATTTGTTGTCCAGGGAGTAGTGCTATACCATGTGTTTTATGGTCTGCTGATGCTGTATTTTGTATTTGTGATTGATCATCATTGCTTATTCATTCCTGTCTTGTAAGCTACAGTTAGCTACAAGTTTGAGTGAGTATGGTCTACACAAGATACAAGTCTAAGAATTGTGTATATACATTATTGCTGTATCATTTTGTGGTCAAATTGTCTGTATTTCTCTTACTTGCGTTCATGGGTGAAAATGATTTGGTGTAGTGTCATTGTAAATGACCATTGCAGATTGGCTGCTGTGCATGTTCATGGTCATGTAGATAATTTTGAACCATGATTGGTGATTTTTAACGTGTGTCTCATGCTATTGATACACGATGGATTCTTGAGGTTGTCTTTTGAAAGATCACTGCATATTTTGATATCTTTGTGTGGGTGCTTACTGTTTCATCTATGCATATAGTGCAGTTCTTAATGGTTTCATCTTGCATATTCTGTTGGGTTTGGCAGGAAGTGTATGGATCATGCAAGTGTTGTGCTTAAGATGTGGATTATGTATTTTGAGATATTGAGGTGATCCATGGATAAAAAGTGTTGATTCCTTTGATGAATATACTTTGTGCATTTGATATGTATATATAGTACTTCTGGTTTTGGGTTCCTCTGTGGGGTATCCTTTTGCAAGATTTCTCCGGTGGAAAAATCTTACCCCGGGAAGGGGGGTGTCATGTAATGCGGAGCGATATTTCGTATGCTACGCGATTACATGAGACAGTACAGATTAAGAAAAAGATTATTGATTCGTGCGTTACACTATAGGTTAGTCGTGTGACACAAGGGAGCGTATTGACTGAACGTGGCCCAGGGTTTGAGTGAAATTTTTAACACTGTTCACGCGATTTGAATATAAACAGGCGTTGACCTGTATCGGTGCGCACTCTGAGAATGGAACAGATGATTTAGATGAAGAAGAGGCGGACTGTGCCCATTGATAAAGGCAGAGGCCTAACACATACAGAAGTATGTGAATTGTAGTTGATTGACCGGTACTCAAGCCGTAAGTATCTAATTTTATATTGTGAATCTAGATGATTCTCCATTTTGTTTTCAACGGTTTATTGTCGGAACCGAAACTATGTTTGAAAAATTGAAGAGTTCAAAAATGTTAAAGTGTAACATGACTGCTAACTGGCTGGCAGTGTTTTGAACTCGTGTTTATCTGGTTTGTTATAGCTGGGCCGACTCCCCGTGCGGTAGGGAAAGAAGAGACTGGAGATCGGGCACTAAGGTGGATGGCCGGGGCTGCGCGCGTTCCCGGGCCAAGTTCCGATCCGCGGGAAGATCCAGGTTGGGCAAAAGTTTGTCGCCGACCAGTAGTTGTGATATGTAATGGGCAGTATGGGATCCCCGCACAGAGGAAGCCAGTTCCGGACACCACAGAGAGAGTGTGTGTGTGGACACTTGCAGTGAGTAAACCTGCAAAATCAGTATCGTGTGCAGAAGAAGAGTGCTTGATTGGTTGCACCAGCTGAAAGGATTACAGATTATGAAAATATATAAGCTTTGATTGATGCCAGAGTAAGAAAACCCCATTTTAAAAGATTAAGGAGGGGATGAATCAAAATTGACCTTTGCGCCTTATGTGTATGGAGTGGATGCAGTTGTGTGCGGAGGAAAGACGTCATGTTCGTGTAGTTCTATAATTAAAAGCAGTGCTTGGCAAAATGATATAGAAAGAATGCTTTTCCCACAACAGAAAAGGGGCAATAAAAAAAAATCAATGTTTTATCCACAACGATGTGAAATGTTCAGGTCTATCTTAAATTAAGCGATAAACATTGTGTTGGAAAAACAATCCTTCAAAATCACCTCAGTCTAACTGAAAACGAGAAGCATAATAAATTCATGTGCAAAAGAATACATTTTATTCTAGCTTCGTAGAGCAACTCACACATGGGTCTTAGTATATAACTATCTGAGTAAAAAGAAAAACAAACAAGCAAAAACACCCCACCCACGTTTTATCGTTTGTAACCAGTAGGCTGAGAGAGAATACACTTTTCCGCCCATTTTATGCATGTAATGAGAGTGCAACCAGAAACTCGATCACCACGAGTGAAGTTAGCAACCACACAGTTCGAACGTCAATCTTTCCCTTAGTATCTACTGCTCCGTAATTGTACATTTTTTATGTTGCAAACAGACTACTGGGCACTTCCACATCGTGGAGGAAAAAGGCTGGCTCTACTGAAAATTTCATAGAATAGAGCAATAAAAATGTTTGGATGAAAAGAAGAAATACTTGACCACGTCAAATCAACATCTAGTTCAAACTGGCATTGATAATTAAATTAGAGCTACTGAACTGGATAAAGGAATAGCTAAGTGCACTAAAGGTAATACCCATATCCAGACAGAACATTATCCAGATATCCAACAGCTGTCAGAAGAGCCATATCTTCAGTCTTCACAAGGACACTTTCAAATAAGGCTATACCCTATAAGAATGGACACACTGTAATTCTACCAAAATATGGAAAAGATCAGCATTAAATGGCTACTGCATACTCTTTATGCAAAAGATCGTAGTAAAAGTTAAAGGAATGAATCAGAGCAAGAAAACCCACAATGGACCTTGAAAGACGACAAATCCTCCCTCCCAATCAAGGAGGCTACAGCAAAAGGCAAAAGTACATAGGAAAATATAGCTGTGTTTTTAGTATGAAGTGCATGAAGGATCGCTAACAACGTGTACACTCACCACACACACACATACAATGATAATAATAGCACAACCGGTTTTAGGTAGGTACTCAAGGTCTGACCAGCGCGTTGGGCTGATGTGTAGGTCGGACATCTGCTAAGTCGTAGCCACGAGAACCTCTTCTTAAATTCTCTCATCTTAGTCATTGCCTCACTTATTCATCAGCTTTAAATCATGCGCAGGGTAGTCTCAAAACTTAGCGGATGTGGTGTGGCGTGTGTAGACCAGTCTGCACGCAGTGAGCCTCCTTTGATAAACCTGAAACTAAAACTGAAGTATTCATAAGAAAGGAAGAACATCTGGCACTTGCGATACATCTGGAAGATGAATACAACAAAGTTCAGTTCTCACTTCTCATGCAGCTACTCCTTGACCATGGAGTCAGCAGGTCATTTACGCGATGGATTGTAGCAGCACTTCAGGAGCGACCCGTTATCCGACGATTTGGGGACTGGACGTTGAATCTCATAAACTCTCCATAGACTTCGTTCTCCTCTCAACCCTATTTTATACACCGTTTACACTAAACGCCTTGCAGACCTCAATAGATACGGAACTGCTCAAGTGATGACACTAGTAGATGACGATCCGATCTACAAAACATCAAAGAATGCGCAGGAAAGAACGAAAGCAGTTCAGCAGCAGTTGAGCAACATTTCTCAATGGTGTCAAGAAACTGGATCGTCCATCAACCCTACAAAAGCTCAGACATTGGTCTGCACACCCAACAAGAAGACATCAGGTCAATTACCCCCACCAGTTTCCTTCCATGAATTAAATCAACTAACAGCCTACGTTATCTGGACATACGCTTTGGTAGAATGCAGACCAGTAGAAAAATGCTGAGAATATTGTTCTCAAATGCGAAAAAGGCTTATCTGCCATGAAGTCGCCATTTGTGCTGACTGTATCACCCAGATGTACTCCATATGATTGATCATGGATTAGGGTCTACAACACTATCCAAGATCAGTTTTCATGAATTAGAAATAATTCAAAATGAAGCACTGAGATTGATCCTGGGAACTGCAAAGGATACATCAACTGGAACTATTCGATACCTGCTTGACCTCAATCAGTGTAGATAAGACTCAACCTAGAAAGGTAAAGGCATATTTCTGAGCTCTTGAAAATCCCCCAAACCAACCATATGTCTCAGTCAAGGTAACAAAAGGCACTTGCCTAGGACGTGGGAAATCATGAATTAGACGAGCAGAAGGCAATGTACAGCTTGCGTGCCAGTCTGCTGAAATAAAAGAAACGAAGAAACGGGAAAAAAAAGTGTCCACACTCACTACTTGAAATACCTCTACCGAATCGCCATCACTTCAGAGCTTGAAAGACAGTGTCAAGCATTTTCAGAAAGCAAAACCAATGCAGACATTTAGACGCAGCTGGAAAACCTCTCCACAAAAGATGTTGTTATGTACAGTGACCATTCGGTTCTCAAAGGCAAGTCAGTTTGGAGAAACACAATGCAGCACAATGGCCAGGCTATCCAGGAAGGAACCGGGACATACAATTTACAACTCCAGGTGTAACCATGACGGTAGAAGCAGTAACACAAGCACTCCAGAGACCAGATCAGACCTCGCCAAGCCGTAATACTGACTGACTCCATGAACCCGTTTCAAAGAGTGGAGAGAAGAATGGGAAACCCTGCTTAACATGAAGTAATGTGCAACCTTTTACAGAAGAGACTCATATAGACTTAAAGGAAGACGAAAAAACATACCAGCCGAAGGAGTATGGGCTTAATCTCAAGATCAACACAACAAAAACTCCTAGAGGATGGGACAGGTTTATAATAGGCGCCTTTCCAAAAGACAGACACATATGCCGAAGCACATGTCAATTGAAAAAAGACATGGAATCTCTCAGAGTCTCCGGTTTTTCCAGTGAATGTTTGTGCGCTGGGACATGTTCATCAATTATCAATGCAAGCGTGTAAATTGGAGTCTATAGATGTGAATAGATATGTGTGAGAATTTGTTATGTGCTTTTGTTGTTGTTGTTGCTGCTGTTGTTGTTGTTGTTGTTGACGTTGTTTTTGAAACTAGTATGTAATCATTTGCGAGCGCTGGGGCTCGCGCGCGCGCCCCCCCCCCCCCCCCCCCCCCACACACACACACACACATACGCAGACACACACACACACACACGTACACACACGCACGCATAGATAAGCGCGCGCGCGCGCGCGCGCGCACACACACACACACACACACACACACATACTCCCACGCGTGCGCGTGCATGTCCATATATAGAAACACACGTGTATTCACACATGTTTGTACACACACTTGCCCACGCACGAGATGCTCACACAAACCAACAGATCACACACCCGCGTTCACACACCCGCATTTACCCCCCCCCCCCCTCCCACACACACACACACACAGTGATATGACTGCACAGACTATGTTTGATAGGTACTTAGGTCTGACCTGCAAGTTGGATTTTTTCGCAGGTCAGTCATCTCTTAATCCGTAGCTATGCGATTCTCTTCTTAAAGTTTCTCATCTTAGTCATAATTCAATTATCTGCCAGCTTTGAATCGTGTGCAGTGTGGTCTCCAAAACTCTGATGTATAGCATATTTGAACTAGTCCGCGTGCAGTAATACCTCCTGCATACAACTGACACCGCATTTTCTGGGACAACTTCAGGTTCACCATCGTCCATACAAAATTCAGGTCCAGCATCGTCCGTACAAAGTTCAGGCCCAACATCGTCCTTACAACGTTCAGGTCCAGCATTGTCCATACAAAGTTCAGGTCCAGCATCGTCCATACAACGTTCAGGTCCAGCATCGTCCATACAAAGTTCAAGTCCAGCATCGTCCATACAAAGTTCAGGTCCAGCATCGTCCATACAAAGTTCAGGCCCAACATCGTCCATACAACGTTCAGGTCCAGGCAAAATTCAGGTCCAGCATCGTCCATACAAATTCAGATCCATCTATGGGTCTTTTGCAGCAGCTGCCATTAGTACACCAGATCAACCGACTGTCAGATAGGCAGGTTCCCAAATATGGAACAATGTCTAAACTGCAGGGAATACAAGAAAAAAAAAGAAGAAATGTGAGAGCAAACACCCTCTGTCTGTCAGTCCGTCTGTCTGTCTGTCTGTCTGTCCGTCTGTCTGTCTGTCTCTCCCTCCCTCCCTCCCTTCCTCCCTCTCTCTCTCTCTCTCTCTCTCTCTCTCTCCATTAAAGAGTGGTCAAGAGGTTCTTGTATAAAAAATACTGAGTCTGAAAAACGTGTATTTGTGCGACAAGAAGATTGTTTTGAAGGACAGAGAATGTAGAGAATGTATGTATGAATAAAAAAAAAAAAAGTAACTCTGAACAAATGGCACTTCCTATGACGGGGAATGCTCATGCTGGCATCCTTCTGTCTCGAGAGACACATGTTGCGCCTTGGATCAGTCAGTTGTGGAGTTGCAGCGATGCTGTAGCTGAAGAGCCCGATCCTCGAGTGGCAGACTCAGTTGCAGTTGCTGCAGGTGAAGTCTCGTCATCAGTGTCTGTAGGTCCCAGCGCCATTCTTTGCTGTCTGCACCGCCTCTGTTCTTTCCCACTAGGCCTCTCTGCTCTGCTTGCTTGATGCCGGCCTTGATGGTGGACCGCCAGCTGACCCGGTCTGAAGCTCCTGTCTCCAGATTTGCTGGGTCGAGGCAGTCTGCTCTCAGGTCGCACTTGCATACATCCTTGTAGCGTAGGGCGGGCCGTCCTGTGGGTCTGGAGTCTGTAGCCAGCTCGCCGTACACCATGTCCATTGGGTTGCGACCGTCGTTCATGCTGCAGACGTGGCCAAGCCAGCGCAGGAGTTTGTGTCAGCATGGCGAACATACTAGACATCCCTGCCTGGGTCTGGACGTCCGTTTTAGTGATGCGGTCCTGCCAAGTGATGCCCAGCAATGTTCTGAGGCAGCGCATCTGGAAAGCGTTCAGTATACATTCTTGTCGAGAGTACAGGCTCCATGCTTCGCTTTCGTAGAGAAGAGTGCTCAGCACGCAGCCTTGGTACATTTTCATTTCGGTGTTTGAGGTCAGCATGGTGTTGTCCCAGACTCTCTTTGCTAGACATGCCATCACTGCTGCTGCCTTTGTCCATCCGTACATTCAGCTCGGCGTCTAAAGGGAGGGTGCTGAAAATGGTGGAGCCCAAGTAAGTAAGTTGTTGACCACTTCAAGGGTGTGAGATGCGATGGGATGCGGAAAGTGCTGCTGACGTCTTTAGGCTGATTGTCAGGTAGAACTCGGGTGCAGGCATCAGCGAAGCAGGTGATAAGCCCTTATAGCGCCTCCTCGGTGTGAACAGTAGGGATGCGCGAAGAGCATCTCCCTAATGAGGCCTTTCAGCACCTTCGTCTTTACTTGGAGGCGTTCCAGTTGAAGAGGCTTCCGTCACTCCTAGTGTGAAAGAAGATGCCATCTTCAGATTGTCGGAAGGCGTGGCTCATCAGCAAGGAGAAGAAGATGCCGTAGAGTATCGAGCGCGAGCATGCAAAACTTTTGATTGGGAAGGAGTCCGAAGATAAACGGTCATCCTGGACAGTGCTATTCATGTTGTTATGGAATTACATGAACAACCTCAAGAGCTTGTGGAGCATCCAATCCAGCGCAGTAGGGTCAGGTCGACACTGGCGATGAACGTGGGTCTTCGCTGCTCGCGGCACTTTTCTTCTAGCTGCCTCAAGGAGAACATCATGTCAATCGTCGACCTCGCAGCTCTGAAGCTGCACTGTGCCTCTGGGTACACTCGTTTGGCGGGAAGCTGCAGCATGTTGAGGACGACGCTGACGAAGGTTTGACCAACAATGTTGTGGAAGGATATTCTGGAATAGTTGTTGCTATCGCTGAGGTGTCCTTTGTTCTTGTATAGCATGATGATGTTTGTATCGCGCATATCCCTTCCTCCCAACACTGCAGCAGACGCTCATGGAGGTAACTGAAGAGAGAACTCTCCTTGGCGGTTTTAGTCACTTCTGGTGGAATGCCGTCGCTGCCTGGAGCTTTACAACAGGCTACCGAGTCAATGGCCTTACTGAGTTCCTCAGTGGTGGGTGGGGCGTTGAGCTCCTCCATGGCGTGAACGGAAGGGGGGGGGGGGGGTGTTCTCGATGGCTGTGTGAGTGACTGAGTTCTCCATGGAGTACAGTTCTTGGTAGCGCTCTGCCCATATCTCCATCGGTTGCGGTTGTGGTGACATCCCTTGGCGCTACGGCCGAACGCTATTTTCATGCCCTCGTACATGGCGCGGATGTTGCCGCAGACGGCGGAGACTTGAATGCCTTGGCATGGTTCAGCCAGTACCTATTGGTGCATTTACGGGTGGTCTGCTGGATGCTGTTGCAAGCGTTGGAGTTGGAGTGCATCCAATATCTCTGCAGAGGGCAGTCTCTTGTGACAGAGGAGTACGGCTTGCTAGCAGCAATGACAGGATCCATCGCCACGATTTCTGCTTCAAACCTGTCTTCATTCTTCGTCACTCTCTTCCCAAAGGTGTCAGAGGCAGATTGGTAGGTGGCATCGTGGATGTGTTAGAGCGCTGTCTGTTGGGCAGTCTTCTAGGGCCTTATCAATGGCTCTGGTGAAGCGTTCGCTCAGTTCAGGCACTGACATCACGGCTGTGTTAATACGAGAATGTCCCTGAAGCTTGGAGCGGTGCATTAATTTGATTGGGCCGAGGACGCACCTTGCTGCTTACCAGCGAGTGGTCAGTGCCGTAGTCGCGGGCGACGAGCACGTGGTTGAGCAAGGTCTTTCGAGTGATGACGAAGTCCAGCTGATGCCAGTGACAGGATCTGGAATGCCTTCAGGACACTCTGTGGTGTGGCTTGGTGGGGAAGAAGGTGTTCGTGACACAGAGGTCGTGGAAGGAACTCAAGCAGCAGCTGTCCGTTCTCTCGTTGAGCTTGCCGATGTCGAAGCAGTCCATGCAACGGGGCCAGGAACTGTGGTCTGTACCAATCCGGGCGACGTAGTCCCAGAGCAAGAACAGGTGTTCCTTAGCAGGTACATCTCCAATACTGGCTTCAACCTCTTTTTTTTTTAGAAATCTTCCTTCGCCTCAGTTGTAGAACAGAGTGTGGGGGAGTGGACGCTAAGGATGTTTGTGGGTCCTGAAGAGGTTGTGAGCTGGAGATAGGATCCGTGTTGTCCTTTTGGAAAATATTTGAGCTGAGGACAGAAGAGAGTTTCGCACTGCGAATCTGACACTATACAGCCGTGCTCCTCTGGCTCCAGTCCTTGCCAAAGGAACGTGTAGTTCTTCTTCTTCCGAGGCTGCCGTTGGAGGGGACTCTTGTCTCTTGCAGCGCGGCGTTGTCATTGTTGAACCTCTTCAGCTCATGGTCGATTATGGCTGTTTTTTCCTGGTGTTGTCAACTCGCTGGAGGTCGTCAGAAAGGCCAGGATACCTTGTTTTGATGTTCCAGGTTGCCAGCCGCAAGACTGTTGATTTTGATTTCTTTCTTTCTATCTTCTTTGCTTAGTGCAGGGTTTACAGTCTGATCTTCTGTCTTTTTGCTTGGCTCTAAGCATTCATTGAAGCAGGCAGACTGTGGCAGGTCAGCACCTTATTGGCTGGGGGCTGCCCAGCTTGAGACGGGCGGTTGCTAACCAGTGGAATGCGATGATTCCTCCCGCCGTCGGAGTCAACCCGTGGCCCCCGAGTTTACGCCAGTACCACCTGGGCTTCTAATCCCGTAACTGCTGTCTCTCGAATTCTTTCTGTTGTTGAGACGCGGCACTGGAATGACCTCTCAGGGCGCAGGCCTAGGCGAAGTGTGTGGAGATCCTGGGGTGCCAAATCGCCAGAATCCTCCTTTCGGCCTTGCTGGCAGGAACCAACGGAAAGGACAAGCAAGCACAGTGTGGTGCCAGCGCAGCTGCAGGAGTTGCCAGAAGGTGTCACGGTGTGTCGACCAGCCCGCCTATGGGGGCTCCACTTCGGATTTTCTTTTTGTCTTTAGCTGGGAGTCTGGTTCGAGGGCTCCAGGGCTTATCCACACACTGGGGAGCCTGCATGCCACATGCCTGGGGGGCAGACGTAGCCTGAGTCTGTAAGGTCCCATTTGACGTGTGTCACCACGAGAAGGCACTACACAGGGCGTTGTGGTGGAGAGGCTAGAAACTGACAGGGATAGACTGACGCATTCTGCTCCTTTTTTTTGCAGAGCTGCAAGCAGCGGTGCTGGTCAGCGGTGGAGTCTAAAAGCAAAAGGTGACAAGCACACGGACATTTCGCCAACACAAGATATGCGCATCTGTGTGTGTGTGTGTGTGTGTGTGTGTGTGTGTGTGTGTGTGTGTGTGTGTGTGTGTGTGTGTATAAGCCACGTCAAAACTACCACTGTATTTTTTCTCTGTGTTGGTCTCTGCAAGAAAACGCAAGTGTCAAAACAACTTCAATCTTTTGATTATATGTTACATCATACCACACATGTAGCCACGTCGATAAAAAAAAAAAAAAAACATGGAAGGTATACAACATGGCGCGACAAAGAGGTTGAAGCATAATCAGATGTAGAACACGCTTGATTTAGGGGTTGCGTGGAGGATAAACCGAGGGGGTGCAAGCAGGACCCACTCAACATTCACAACACAAAAATGAAGAACCACAGGACGCAAGATGAGGCAGCACATCCACCGACCTCTCCAGACCAGATACAGATGGCTAAACACAGAAGAAACTCCGATTTACGGGTTTTGTAGCCTCAAACCGCAAAAGCAGTCCCATAGACCAGACCGGGAAAGAACATCAAACATTTTATGGCATGAAAACGTTGTCTTTTGCGCAGCCAACACCAGCCTATTGACCTCCCCCTCTCAAAGACCTGGCTAAAGCTCGCCTACGCAATTGATGTCAGAGGTCCAAAAGTCAGTTTCACACCAGCATCCCAATCAAATCATCTGTTGAAGACGAGACTCAGGTGAACTGGTCGTCAGCTACATGGATTTCCCCATTCTCCTTGGGTAACCCAACAAACCTTGTAAACGTTCAGCAGAGTGATGCACGAGCAATGTCTGCTACCCCAATGTCCACATTCCCGGAAGTTACATCCTCCAGCCTGGCAGTGAAACTGACTCAAATGAACACTGTCGGCTGCACGAAAACCTTTCCCGTACAGATTAATAACTGCGGTTACAATGTGTGTGTGTGTGTGTGTGTGTGTGTGTGTGTGTGTGTGTGTGTGTGTGTGTGTGTGTGTGAAGCATTTTCCTAATATGTCGTAGTTAGTGTATATCTTGTAATATAACTTGTGCCTATATTTTTGTCTGAAATATTGTCTGTGAAACCGATTGCGTGCAACACACGCACAGTCGATGTGACATCCATACAGTCATAACGCTCATCACAACTGTAATGCAATATGACCATTTGAAAACCCACAATCCTGACAAAAATAATGCTCACAAGGTAACTCATCACTATTGTCTGGACAGTCCTGTTTGAACTAAGACAGTGACGTGTAATGTAGAGATGTGACGATCATCATTACAGCTGGATATTCCATGTGTGTATATCATTATTTTTCAGCAGACGATAACATGTTGTCCTGCTCAGCATTTACGTTGAGGCATACAAAGCCTTTGTTTTGATAGGAGTTCCCACAACAGCTGCCGGGTAAAGCCTACTGAATGTTTCCATAAGGGATAAGGATCCATAAACATATGGCTCAGTACGCGCTCCAAGGCCCAGAATAGCAAATTTCTACATGACAATCCAGTTGAAAACACTCAACAGAAATAGACATTCGAAAAAAAAATGTTTGCCCGTGCATGTGCGATACACAAAATGTACAACTTATCCCAGATAGGCAGGAAAATGTGTCCCACATTATGAGCTAACCACGGATCTTACTGTGCAAACGGACACATGTAACAATGACGCCATATTTTCCATTCCAACAAACCTGTACTGTCATCATGGGAGACCTGGGTAGCTCCAGATAACCTGCCTGAAAATGCACATACACTTTACATTTAAGATGCTAAGTGAAGGAAAATTGTATGACAATTGAGTGGACAGTTAGCTTAAAAAGGTGTGCACCATAGCAGAATCACTTGTCTGCTCTTACTAACAGTCAGACAGACATACACTCTTCGGATACCTTAATTGCAGCGGCCATTTTGATCAGCAGCACACGCTTTTTAAGTGATTATGATGACAAACCCCTGCATTGCTGTTACGGCTGAAAGTTATTGCAGACATCAATTTGGGACAAAGCAACTTAGTGCATAAGCAGTGTGAGGCCACTGTATGTGTCCTGCTATTTCCGTTTAACCCCTCTCTACACTCCAAGAATGAATACCGCCCTGTCCCCACCTCCATTCCCATTGACCTGAATCCTACCTTGCCAAAACACTGCATTGTGCCCCGCCCTCCCCCTCTTTTCCAGCTCCACCTCCTTCTTCGTGTTTCCTCTCCACTTGACTGTACAGTCCAGTACTGCAGGAATCCACTCCTCTTCCAGCCTCTTTCTCTTTGAAATTCCTAGGCGTTGGTGACGTAATGACCCCCTTCATACGTCATGGAGGTGGTCCTTGTACCGCTCACAGCATTTTTACCCATCAATTATCCTTTCCATCCCTGATCTTCAAGGATCTGTCGGACACAGAAGACCTGTTTTCCAACGATGAAGACATTATTAACACCGACACATGTGAACTGCTGATAGTTGACAATCCGAAGGCTCATGACACCTGCTGCTGTCATGAAGATCGTGTGCCAAGAGAGAATTTGAAGCAATGGCCCACGCCCTACAGGCTGAGGTTTCTGTTTTCACTTAGCTTCCAAGAGGCTATAAAATCATTTAAACAGGTTCAGATTCCACCTCGATTCAGCCAGTTCTATTCCTTGTCAAAATGAATACCATTTCCTCCCTATAGATAATCAGAGTTCCAAGAATCTTATCAACGAAAACCAAAACAGTAAACAAGAATACCAACCTTTGGCGAAACCATGTCCTGGTTCTTCTCTACATAACCCTCTACCTAAATACCCCCCTTCCCCCCCCCCCCCCCCCCCCCCCCCCCCCTGCACCCTGTAACCTATTTCTATGAAAACAATCTTACAGAAGGAGGAAACAGGTAAAAACTGGGCTCTTCAGATAACCAACTGAATATCTTGAGACCACCCATCTCCTTCATCCCAACCTCCTTCTAAACTCACACACACACACACACACACACACACACACACACACACACACACACACACACACACACACACACACGCACGCACGCACACACACACACACACACACACACACACACACACACACACACACACATTCATTCCATCCGCCCCCAACCAAGCCCCTCATCCTCTGTTACATAACAGGAACTCTCCGTATCTGTAGATGGTGGTGTCATCACTGACAGAGGGACACAGCTTCTCTCCCAGTCCCACAGTGCCAATCCACACTTCTGCCATCATTCGTGGCAGCAGCCGCCACCTGCTTTTTCCTGTCACGTGTGCCTGCAACGAATTATGGCTGGCATCACTGGGGCTGTTTCTACATGAGGAAAAGACAACTCACATGACTGGGCAGTAAAAAGACACCACATATAAGTCATCTACACATGAGTTGAAATCTTTCAGGCCTTAAATCGCTCTGTATATTGTTTGCTCAGGGTCTCACTCATACGGAACAAAGTACAATGAAGGGCTAGCAGAAACTGAAGCTGTTCATAAAACATAACTGAGAGGGATTGAAGAGATTATTGCACCACTGGAAAAAGTTGCTGTTTGTTGATGATACATTCTGTTCAAAGCTACATATCTTTGGATGCTGCTGTTGCCAAATCCGTCAGACCAATGTGTTTTCAAATTGCATGGAATGGAAAGTAAGATAAAACTAGCTATAAAAAAGTATAGTGAACAACATAAGTTCGTTCTTTGCAGCATTGAAATTAACATGGACAAGTAAGATCAGAAGTACAAGACATCAATGGGAACGGATTGGACACTGCCCACAAAATTATGGAGAGTGTGGAGAAATGTCTTCTCGACTGTCTGAATGGAAATGCAAAAACAGTTTTACCCTGAAGACTTGTATTTTTCATGAAGATTATTTCACAACATAAGAGATAGAGCGAGTTAGATGCCAAGAAATCCTTGCAGAGCTTGTGCTTTTCAATCAAAACTTCATTGGCAATGCGCTGATTACATGAGAAAAAGGAACAAGAAACAATATGTTCAGAATTTCAGACTCGGTTAAAATCTAGTGGAGAAATGTAGAAACAAAACCGAATGATATCAACATTAACTGCTGGTCTGTGATGCTTGCTTTTTGTCACTCGAGAACTGTAGCTAAAAACTACAGATGTGTACAATGATAAGGTTGCAGCAGTATTTGACCCCGCACTTATGAATATTTAGCGACTAAAGCACTAAGATGCATTACAAAATGCTACATAAGAACAACGACACCAGACTTGTGTTCCAAATGGGTAACAAAAGCCAACTTTTTGATGAGTTGTGGAAGGACTGTTTCAAGGAAAAGTCAGGACCTTATAGATGTTTGAAATAAATGCAAATGAAACCTGTACATAAATGTCAAAGATTTATTGCAACATTTTATGGGTAGAAAATATTATTTGTCTTATTTGTAGTTTTCGCAACATCTAAAAAAAATTTACTTTTTTATTATTATTTTTTTAATCAATTTTTTTATTTTTCTCCTTGCAAAAAACACACATTTACACAAAAATCATAGCATTGCATTTCATATCAGCATACGATTCACCATTTATGCTTCAACAGCCGTACATTTACTTTTTTTTTATATAATATATAATATATGATATTGTCGCTAGACAGATTTTTTAAAAAAAAGCAAAAATACCCTATTTCAGTCATTGTTTTAGTACGCCACCAATATATCTAAATTCTGTGGAGTATGAGACAGGATGGGGATGACATGAGATGGGAGAGAGGGTGAGGGAATACATGTGTCGCTGGACCGTAGCACTGAGAAGAGAAGGAAAGACCAGGTGGAAGGGTAATGGTTGGGTCAAGGGAAAATCAGGAAAATGATGGAGGTAATGATGGTGTTTGAGGCAAAGTAGAAGGTTATTTGATGGACAGGGATGAGTGCACCTGGAGTTGTATGTTTTGGAGCTGAAGGAGATTCGAGTAAAAGAAAATGCGAGGTACAAAATACTCCGCTCTGCTTATACATTGGTCTTCTGGGATATGCTTTGTGTGTATGGCTGCTGTGTCAGCAGGCACTAGAACCATGCAGCTGTTGTTCTTTTCTGTGCTGCAGATCAGAATGGCCGCTGCAGGGGAGAACTCTGGCTGATGTAGGCCTGTGCCTGACAGGAAGTCAGGGCACACAGCATGCGGGCAAGTGTCATCACAATGGCGCTGCACGTTTTAAACTCACTGTCTGCCTCGTCCCTCACTCTACCTAACTTTGATTTTAGAAGTTTATTGTTTGCATGGTTTTCAGCAGTTTACCTGGACCTGCCCAAGTAGTTTGTAAGGACCAGTACTCGTCTGCTTGAATGGGAGACTTGAGGCCGTTGGGAGTTCTACCCTAGGGTCTGTGATCTGCTCCATATTTTGGCATATACGTGGTAATGGACAAATGCATGCAAACGCGTAAAGCTTTTGTTTGTTTGCTTGTTTGTTTGTTTGGGAATGTGTTCTGTTGTATATAGAATGTTTTCCACCTCACTGCTGTTCTGTGCCATGGCGTGTACAGTCGGCCTTATTACATAGGATCAATGATACATGGGGACAGTTCAAAGGCTATGAAGTACATAACCGGGGGCCGGAATAGCTCAGTTGGTAGAGCGCCGGACTCGTGATCCTGAGGTTACGGGTTCGAATTTCGGTACAGGGGGATTTTTCCCTGGTTCTGACTCCCTTCCCCATACAATCCTTCGAATGAGACTATAAACCGAGGTTCCGTGTGTGAACGCACACATAACATCTTGCACACACGTAAAATCCCATCACCAACTTTCGGAAGAGAAGGCCAGTTTGGCCGTTGGTATGGATGACACTTTACACATAGCATGCACCCTGCGTGAGAGATTGAAAGAATGGAGGAAATAAGGAAACTGAGTGAACGATATTGAACGATATTGACTGGATGACACGGGAAACGACTGAATGAAGCGCCAGCTGGCAGCTCTTCAGTCGGCACTACCCAGGTAGGCAGCCCGTTGTGTAGAGTGTGGATTGTAAAGCGCTTAGAGCTTGGTCTCTAGCCGAGAATAGGCGCTATATAAGTATTCATTATTATTATTATTATAACTGGCCCCTTAACATTTGGTCATTATGACACATGGGAACAGTTCAAAGGATGTGGAGTACAGAGTTGACCCCATCACACTAGGTCATTATGACATATGGGAAACAGTTCAAAGGTTGTGAAATACATCGCTGGTCCCATTACTCTGGTCATTATGACACATGGGAACAGTTCAAAGGTTGTGAAATACATCGCTGGTCCCATTACTCTGGGTCATTATGACACATGGGAACAGTTGAAAGGTTGTGAAATACATCGCTGGTCCCATCACACTAGGTCATTATGACACATGGGAAACAGTTCAAAGGTTGTGAAATACATCGCTGGTCCCATTACTCTGGGTCATTATGACACATGGGAACAGTTCAAAGGTTGTGAAATACATCGCTGGTCCCATTACTCTGGGTCATTATGACACATGGGAACAGTTCAAAGGTTGTGAAATACATCGCTGGTCCCATTACTCTGGGTCATTTATGACACATGGGAACAGTTCAAAGGTTGTGAAATACATCGCTGGTCCCATTACTCTGGGTCATTATGACACATGGGAACAGTTCAAAGGTTGTGAAATACTTCGCTGGTCCCATTACTCTGGGTCATTATGACACATGGGAACAGTTCAAAGGTTGTGAAATACATCGCTGGTCCCATTACTCTGGGTCATTATGACACTTCAAAGGGCTGGAGCCAGGAGGTGTCCAGCACAGGCTCTTACGTAGCCACAGCTGGTGTGTGAAAAAGAAAAGTTGGCATACTACCACTAGAGCAGTACGTCTTTCCATTGAGACAATCGTATAGTTTTAACCATACGCCTGAAGTAGGAAAAGGATTGCGCCGTGGATTGTTGAATGAACAGAGAACATTTAGAGATTGTACTATAAATAATATAGGCAAAAAAAATCTATGTTGTATTGATTTAATCAAATATGCAGCCTAATGCTGTCAGTGTTTTCTACATTGATCTGAAAGTTTGTTCAGTTTTCAGTCCCTGTTATTTGTTGGGTAGCTCGCTGCAGAAACGCTTACTGAGTTATCTCGGATAAAACATGGGAACTTTGATCACGTTTACAAGAACATGAAATATGCTATCTCTTGATATAAATGAGCTTTCACTATTCAACCCTTTCATTCGTTAAGAACATGCTCCTGGCTTTCATTTGGTTATAGTTACCATCCTCCATATCACAAAAATAAGGTGGCAGGGAGAAATGTTTTTCACTGCTTTGGCGTCAAGTTCATGGTTTTGACGGAAAATTAAATTCGCCGTCCAGAGAATAAACACAATAAAAGACACGACTGGGCAATCACTCAAGGAATACTTCGATATCATTTCAAGTAAAAAAAAAAAAATGACTTACTAGTAAAAGAAGCATGAATAAGGTGACTGCCAATCAAAACATGCATTTCCTCTGCAGAACTATGTATGTGAGTGAGTGAGTGAGTGAGTGAGTGAGTGTGAGTGTGTGTGTGTGTGTGTGTGTGTGTGTGTGTGTGTGTGTGTGTGTGTGTGTGTGTGTGTGTGTGAGTGTGTGTGTGTGTGTGTGTGTGTGTGTGTGTGTGTGTGTGTGTGTGTGTGTGTGTGTGCGTGTGTATGTGTGTGTGTGTGTGTATGAGCGAAACAGACAGAGAGACAGACAGAGAGGCAGAGAAAGCCAGGGACACTGACATTGACACTAACACTTTTTTTTATTGTCCAATAGTTGTACAGCCCTTTCAGACAAAGGGGGACAATCATATATGACTAAATGTTATACAATAAATGATCTTAAATTTTTATCAGAAGACTACACACACACACACACACACACACACACACACACACACACACACACACACACACACACACACACGCACACACACACACACACACACACACACACACACACACACGCATGAAAAGGAATATGTGCACATGCAGGTGCATACACACGCGCGCGTTCGCACACACGCACTCACACATACGCGCGCACGCAGAGAGAAAGAGAGGGAAGAGAGAGAGAGAGAGAGAGAGAGAGAGAGAGAGAGAGAGAGAGAGAGAGAGAGAGAGAGAGAGACAGAGAGACAGAGAGACAGAGAGACAGATACAGAGACAAAGACAGAGACAGAGAGATGCAGACACACACGCGCGTACACAGATGGTGGATCATCTTGGAATTCGCTGACTTTGTTCAATTAACACTTTCCTAATCTTTATTGCTTCTGCTAAGAATCTAGCCAGGGATTTCGTTACATTTTCATCGTTATTTGAAAGAATATATGTTACCGATCTCTGATCGGGATTTTCTGTAAAGGAATTTAGAATATCACAGCTTTAGCGTTTTCATTATAAGCAGAGCAATTGAAAAGTAAATGAATTTCATCTTCTGTTCCATTTCCACACGATCGGCAAACATTGTTTTTATTTTCTTCACTTTGAAACCATTGTTTGAAATTTTATTTAGGCCGCAAACTCTTAGTCTGAATCTGATAAGACTAACCCTATATCATTTATCCAATACAAATGATAGATATTTTTCTGCTTGAAAAACATTTTTGAAAGAATAAAACCACCTATATTTATCATTAGCTTCCAATTCTAAATGCCAGTGCCGTTTATAGCAGGAAATAAGTCTATCTTTGAATTCACTAATAAAACCATACTCACAACCTGCATCTTGGCTTAGCCATACGATACCAAATCCATCCTCGCATAAAATTCTCTTAACATTTGATGCCCAATTTAAGTAGCCAGATTCATGTTATATAATTAACATTTCATATCTGCAAATTCTCGACATTGGTAAGTTAATAAGTTTGAGCTAATATTTGATATACTTTACAGATATTCGAATACAGAGGGGGTATCTTCCGGTTTCGCCATGAACTTAAGTATTAGAAGTGTGGAGGGGAAGACCTAAAAATCTTTTTATTGCAAAGGTGTGCACTTTTTCAGTTGTTTACTATCTTCCTCCAGTCCCCACACTTCAGCTGCGTATGTAATTATGGGCTCAATTTGTGTGTCGACCATTTTCCAGAACAGATCTATATCCTCAGTATTCAATTTTCTCATGGATCTCAATATGTCCATTACCCCTTTATTCCCTTTTCTACAGACGTCTGAAAAACTCCAACCAATGTTTAGTTTTGTGTGTAAAAACCATTCCCAAATATTTGTAAGAATTTGTAATCATCACTTCTTTACCGCCATAAAACCATCTCTCCCTGGCAGCCAAATGACCTTCCTTTCTAAAACCCATTATGTTTGTCTCTTTAAGATTAATACTCAGATATCATCTATCTGTTTCTCTTTTTAAGTCGTCAAGCTAGTTCTGAAGACCTATTAATGTATTCGACAACAGTATGGCATCGTCTGCAAACAAAAGAAGAAAGATTTCGGGTGCGCCAGGAATTAATTGTATCCATGCTTTCCAGTCACAGACGATTCTAAAGCTAATTCATTGATGAAAAAAGGAAAACAATATGGGGCCCAGTAGGAACCTTGTCTCACTATCCTAGGACAACTGAAATAAGCAGAATACCACTTGTCACGAACACATGCCAACACAGAACCAT
>JADBJO010008083.1:12500-32500 GCA_016801955.1 Conus betulinus | reverse complement strand
TCTTCTGACGTGGCAGCAGGAGACAATCCTGCAGGATGTCAAAGCGACATAATCCATCCATAATGCATTTTTTTTTTTTTTCAAAGGAAAGATTTAGGCTTTTGGCAACCTCCTTTCTACAGCAGGCAAGATACTTGCAAAGATTCTACTGAAACGCCTTATAACACACCTTGAGTAAGTGCTTTAGCTGGAGAGTCGGTGAGGATTCAGAAAAGGCAAAGGAATTATTCATATGGTATTTTTTTGCTGCTAGACAGCCGCTAGAAAAATGTCAGGTGCAAAATGCTGACTTGTTTTCCACCTGTGTCAGCCTGATCAAGACCTTCGATACTGTCAATAGCGAGAACCTGTGGAAGATCATGGCCAAATATGGATGACCACCAACATTCTTCTCTATGGCGCAACAATTCAATGATGGCAGGCAAGCCCGTGTCAAGGGCAATGGAGAGACATCTGGCCCAATCCCTGTCACAAATGGCGTAACGCAAGGCTGTTTTGGCACCCACTCTGTTCAGCATCATGTTCTCTGGAATGCTGACTGACGCCTTCAGAGGAGGAGATGTAGGCATCGTAGGCTGATGACTGTGCTCTCAACATTGACTCAGAAACTGTGATGCAACCCAGCATCAACAAGTTTTCCTTAGCCTGTGCCAACTTCCGTCCAGAAAAAGAAACCCCGAAGGTGTTGGGGAGGACCCAGAGAAGCACTGTCCTCACCTGCCTTTTGAGCAGTCCTGTCCCACCCTTGGAGGCCTGCACTATGTGGACGATGGGTACAGGCACGCGCAGGACACGCGCAGGACACTCCATTAAGATATGAAGGGACATAACTGCTCCTGAACAGAGGTAAATCAGACTACAGGATGCAACTCATAACAGCCTTAAAGTAGCATCCCCATGGGTGTACCAGCCCGTATTTCAGGACTGCAGAGCCCACTGGCGAAAAAACACCACCCTCCAGCTGTCGAGCACACCCCGCAGACCCAACCACCCCTGCCCACGGACAGATGAAGACAGTGCCACTCCAGACACAGCCCACGATAAATACAAAGAAGGCGGAAGATCTGCATCAACCCGCGCCAGGCAACTCCTACGATGAGCCAAACATCTCAATCAAAGGTCTGAGACTCGCTGCAGTGAGTACATTCACCTACCTCGGCAGCACCCTGTCCCAGAACTTCACCATCGACGATTAAAGTGTGTATCGGAGTTGCAAAAACAAGTGCAACCTTTGGCAGACTGCACACCAATGTTTGGAACAGAAGAAGCATCAGTCTCGAGACCAAGCTCAAGATGTATAGAGCAGTTGTTTTCCCCACACTCCTCTGTGTATGTGAAACGTAGACAGTGTACCTAGGGTATGCTGAGAAGCTGAATCACTTCCACACAACTTGCCTCAGAAGATTATTAAGCATGAAATGGCAGGACAAAATCCTAGACACAGAGGCGCTCGACCAAGCAGGCCTCCGAGACTCCACACCATCCTGATGCTGTCTCAGCTTCGGTGGGCAGGTCATGTAGCTTGCAAACCAGACCAACGGCTACACAGAAACTCTTCTACGGTGAGCTGCTAGGAGGAAAACGTTTCCATGGTCAGAAGAAACGTTTCAAAGACACTCTCAAAACTTCCGTGAAAGCGTTTAACATCAACACTGACACATGAGAAAAAAAACAAAACTGCTATGGATCAAGCTAGATGGCGTTACTCTATCCGCAAAGTTGCCAATTTATGTGAAGAAAGGAGGACAGCTGCAGCGCAACAAAAAGAGACAGGCAAGGAAAACCCGCACCAGCAATCAAGGGCAAGTCTTCCACATTGCCTTCCAAGCTGTCACCGCCCATTCCATACATACACTTTGTTAACGAGCTACCTGCGTATGAACAGATCATCTCTTTCTCCTCCTTCGCCCTCCCCTCAACCCCTAGATGACCAAAGTGGTCCTCTTCGATTCCACGAACATCACACGCAGATGTTTCACCATTTTGCTGTAGTGTTGCGGTTTTTACATGTGACTTCCAGTGAAAGTTTCTAACGCGAACGCTAGTCTTAGATGCAAGAAGCAAAACGTAAATAGGTTGTCTGAGTAGCCTTTGGATGAGAAACGTGATCCCTATATTCATATTCTAGCTTTCTCTCTTGAGAGTTAATGAAAACGAATTGCTCTGTAAAAACTTACCTCCTCTCAGTCTTGTGAGGAAGTCTGCAATCAGAGTGTAATCTGGCTTACATGGGCAAAATCGATCGACATGTACGGCGAAAAAAAAAAAAACGAAACGTTTTCCCATAGAAAGAAATGATTAAACGTCTGGAATCATTTCGATGATTGAGGTGTTAAGAGCGAATTTAACAAACAAACAGTATGGAGGTCGAAATTCATCACTCAAGATTTTCTGAGATTTCTAAACTGTTCTTCGTGAATCAAATTTTCTTGTCGATTTATTTTCGTAACACCTTTCTTTCTGCTTTTTTCTCTATCCAATTCCCAGATTCTTTCCTCTATACTAACTGAACTGAGAATGTAAGAATAATGTTGAACTGTATTTGGTCTCAGACATTTGAAAAAAAAAAATTTCCAAATCTCTATAATATCCATGTGAATAGCCACATCATGTAGGATAGAAAACAATCTAAATGGTTTGATCTTATTTTCACATCTGCTTCAGCATGAACAAGTAAAAGGTCACATCCTACTAAGCGACAGTTTCATCAAAATGAGATTCCAGCCATTGCAAAAGTTTGGCTTCTTTGGACTGTCTACGTTTCTCTGCCCATGTGTTAAAGGTGTACATGAAGGGGTTAATAGCGGAGTTCAAGGGCAACACAAATACAGCCAGTGCCACGTTCACCTCACCAGGTATGGGAACTCTGGCCACTGCCAACATCCCACACAGTCCAATGGGAAACCAGCACATAAAGTCTGTCACTGCAACAGTGATCAGTCGCTGAGCTATAGTCAAATCTCGTGATACTTTGGTCGTGTTAGTCTTGAAAGCATTGGTCTGTATTGACCAGTAGATCAGCGCTTGGCCAGCAGAGATGAATAAGAACAGAATGAAGTTAAGGACAACAAGCAGACTGAACGAGTATTCTTTTCCTTTAAAGTCTTGCTTCGTCACTGGAAGCGGGATACAGATGCCTGTTTGACTATAAAACTCCCAGTGTGACAGTGTGGGAAGGGAAGGTAGTAAGGCCAGAATCCAACCAATAGCCCAAGTCAACAGACAGGCCACAGTTGCTGACATTCTCCCAAACCGCAAGGTGCTGAATGGAAAATGAAGGACAAGAAAACGGTCCAGTGTGATCAGCCAGATGACCAGAGCTGACACTTCACTGGACAACAGACACAGAGAACCAGCTACTTTGCAGGCTGTGCTGTGTCTTTCCACGAGTCATCAAACTGGTAATAGCTGCCACTGAACTGTTCGTCAGCTACTCCAATGATTGCGATGTAGCCACCCATAAAAAAGTCAGCCAGCGTAAGGTTGAGGACAAAGACACTGAATCCACTGGACGAAGTCATACGTTTTGCTGTTAAACGCAGGCAGAAACAAAGAACATTACCGCTCAATGATAGACAGGTAATAATCCAAAGAAACCCTCGATAAAACCGTGATTGTAACAAGTCTTCACATGAGGAAATTTCATCTCTGGGGGCACGACAAGAGGCCACATCAATATTACTCAGGAGAGTTCTTTTGCAGCATATTTTATAGTTGTCTGTTGAAACAAGCTGTAAACGGGAATTATGCCTGAACATGTTCAGTGGGAACTTTGTCACAGGACTGCCATCCATGTAGAGGTCACTTAATCGTGGTGTGAACTGAAATCCACTGGCACTGATGGTGTGAATCATGGTAAGAGTTAAATTGAATTTCTGTATGTGAACGAATGGCGAGAAGACTCTCGAATCAAAGACTGTCAGTGCAGTGGATGACAGATCTACTAACAACAGGTTCCTGTGTTGAACGACAGATGATAAATCAGTGTAGAGACAGTGATGGGGTTATGGGAAAGAGACAACGATCGTAAATTGTCCAACGGAAGAAAAGTACTCATGTTCACTTGCTTCAGCTTGTTGTCGGAGAGGTCTAGGACCCTCAGATTCAGCAATTCTATGGCGGGAATGTCAGTCAAGGAACACCGAGTAAGAACAAGATGAACGAGATCTAGCTGAGTTGACTGACGTCAGAAAGGGTGATTCCAGAACTGGTTCCATCCAAAAAACGAATATGTAGAAACTGTGTCGTAGTGAAAGACTGGAGACAGCGGAACGAGTGACCTTGACACAGACAGCCCACAGGACAACTTGTGCCACACACTATTTCATCATCATGCATTGGACAGTGAGGCCAGCCATCACACAGGTGGTCAGTGTGTAGACAGGTTGTGGATGCTCTGCACCTGAAGAAGCCTGGACACATCATGTCCTCACAGCCATCTTCGTCCTTACGGTCCCTGCAGTCGTACATTCCATTGCATCGTGTGTAGACAGGTAAGCAGTCTTTGATGTCATAGGGCAACGGTATGACTGTCAGGACATGACTCATTGGAGAATAATTGGGTGGAATGAAACATCCTAATGCCATCAAAACTGACCCGAGCAGGGGAGACAAAAAATGTGTGATAAGTGCGCACGAATTTGTATGGAGTACAGCCACGTTCGTCTGTGTGATCCTGACAATGCAGTACCTGATCACAAACCTTGGTGTAAGAAACACATTGCCCATCATTACACGTGAACATGTTGATGCAGGTAGGATATTTACAGAATGATTCATCACTCCTGTCCTCACAATCATGTATGACATTGCACACCAGAGAGTATGACAGTGTGTGTTAACGTCATCACTGCACGTAAATGTGGGGATTAATATGGTGTGCTCTTCAGCTAAGTCTAACTGCCTGTCACGTGTGGAGTGATAATGAAAAATGACAGGATGTGTATTCTTTACTACACACTTTGAACTGATTAAAGCCACAGAGAAGAAATGTGTATGTTATTTGACCACCATGGCAAAAATACAGGAATTCTTGTCGCTGTGGCAGCACAGATGGAGAGGTGTTGAGTGAAACTGTTTTTGTAAATCAAATAATTGTTCACCCGTCCTGTTTGTCTTGAATATGCAAATTGTACTGTTCGTGCCCCCTGCTCCATACCTATGCACGCCAGGAATCATAATGATATATCATGAAATTCAAATATCGAGAATAATAGCAAATCATGTGCCCATCGTGGAGGTGTGTTTCTTCTGAAGTTGGAACTGTATGATAAAGCGCACCTCTGCCCTGAAGAAATTCAAAATTGTACATGGGAGGCGATGATAAACCATTGGTGACCATACCAACCAAAACTCAGACAACTTCACCCCATGAATCCCTGACATGTTAAATACTGCACCAAAAACCAGTCAGTCACACACAACGGCAGACCTACTGTACCTCCCAAGGAATCACAATGTTTGTCAATTACTCTCTTTATATCTACATTGTCATTATTCAATCCAGGCAGATTACGTTCAAAGGAGTAGCACCGTCCACACATTGGTATCATGCCCGGACAGTCAGGACTGCTGTAGGGACAGTGTTCTGTTTCATCCCGTCCATCCTCACACTCTGCCACCACGTTACATTCTATGTGGCGACGCAACTAGAATAATCACCCCCCTGAACAGTTCCAGAAACCGTTGGGTAATTTTTTAGGTGCTTTACCTTCAGGAAAAAAAGTAAAGTGCAGATGAAAGCAATACGCCCTGATACATGACTTTCTATCGACTGCAACACCCAGTTTTGTTGCAGGAAATACGTATGGCTCATCATAATGAATAAATCGTGTACTTTGTATTTTAGAGTGCTGAGAATGATGATGTAGTCGGATATGAGGCGCAGGTAACGTAATCGTCTTGACGTTTAACATGACTGTTCTTCTAATCCCAACAGGCAGATATCCACACACGACCTCAGGATCGTCATGACTCAGATTTCTCATCGTCATGTAGCCAGACGACGGGGATGTCATCACAACAATCATGGGTCCTGATTCTTCTGGAGTTGTATTTCGTGCTACCAGTCACGGATTATGGGGGTGTCTGAATGAACTCACAATGACATTGAAAAAAAAAAAAACACGTGGAACAAAAAAGGGACTCAAGAGCATGCAGACCTCTGTCATGGTAAAACAAATCAAGGATCCACTCTTCCCCTTTGATCAAGAAAGGAAAAGGAAAGAAAGGTGGAAAATTGTGTGTGTTTATTGCAACTTCAGTACATACAGGCAGGTTTTTTTTTTTTTTTTTTTTTTTTAGGTAATCCTATAGTCCAATCAATTCGTGAAATAAAATCTTTTTTCCACCAAGGAAGGTAATAGTAGGTACGGACTGAAATAGCCACTCAACGTGCAAATGTGTTTGGGACATGGAGAATACAAAACATGAAGTTTCGTATTACTAGATTTGTTTGGTATTCCATGAGAATAAAGGACTTGAAAAATAGTTAGTTCATAAACAGCGTTATCATTCTGCTCACATTCACTGGACGCTTCAAATATTCTTGTCAATAGACCCGGGTCCAATGTTTGATACAGATCCACACTACAAACTGACACAGAAATTTACTGGGATCATTCTTGGGCTGCCTTAAATCATTCTCCAAGCTTCATTAGAATCGGCTCAGTAAATTTTTGTATGGTCACGCAACACACGAACTGAACAATTACTCAACCAATCAACCAACGGGCTCAGATGAAAACATAGCTTTCTTGTGGGAGTATGAAAAAGTCAGATCTTCTAAATATGCATCACATCACCCGTCAACAATGCATCCACCCATAGACATGTAAATCATCACCTAACCTGGTTACAACAGACCAGCCACCTAACCAGCAAGCCAACAGAGACATGAATTATTCGATCTAAATATCGATCAACAAACCAGCCATTTCTATTATTATTCCTCTGCAGATATTCATACAAATGCCACAGGACATTTTTTTTCGTGTTTTCGTTGTGGTTGTGGTTGTGGTTGTTGTTGTTGTTGTGTTGTTGTTGTTGTGTGTATACACATTACGTGTCTCATCACATATCAACCAATTTGTATATACTGTGTACATTGGGTCTCACAGACTCACTGGTTAAAGAATCTGTTCAGTAAGATACCTCTCTCCACATTTCATGGGTTTCACATTCCCCTGGCCGTTGAAGGGGTAGTTCAAGAGATATCCCTATTCCTATTTTATGCCTCTCACTGTACCGTACTAATTTATAGGACAGGCCGGTTCTGTATTCCCGGTGTTACAGCGCTGATCTCTGTTTTATATTACTCGTGGTTAGAATTCGTTTTTCTGTATTATTGTCTGCCTCCATACCTCTCTATATTTTATGCACGTCGTCATAATACCGATTTAAAATGTGACTTTACCTGAACTTGTGAAGTACGTGAACTCTAATATTACAACAATTTGCAAATCATTTCAGTGTCACGTTTATATTCATAAAAACTCTTATGTTTCTGGAAGTAATGATTAGACTGAAGAAGACAAATGTACCAAAGTCGTGCCCTAATCAAGTATCAATTGACTACTTTGCGGATTTTTGGCAGAATGTAAATAGACCGTTTTACACTTGAGCAATGATTTTCTATCATGTGAACTAAATTGACTCGAGCTGTTCCCTACTTAATTTTTGTATGTTCGCTAAAAGAATTTCGCAGCATGTTGTGTAATGTCCAGTCAGAATGTTTGACAGGATTACCAGATGGAGGGTAGGGTATAGTCCGGCAATTCTGTATTCCAGCAACAGACCACAACTATTTAAGTCAAACCCCAGATTTCTCCTGCAATTCAAGTGTATGTAACCCGGTGAACCATAACCAGTAAGAACTTAGAACACATGGTCTTTGACATAGTCCGTTGTGTTTGATCTTTTGCACAAAAGTCGCTTGCATATTTGGAGTTATAATCCACCACATTTCCCATGGCTTGCTTCTGTCCTTGGACCTGGATAGTAAGAAAGTCAGCGGAGTGGTACTCGGCTTGGGTTAAGCTGTCCTGGTTCAACATTGAAGATCGATGAATGTACTCTTTTTCAAATTTGTTATCAGTGGTGCAACAATTGTTTATAATTTTTTTTTTTTTTTCGATTTTTTAGCTGCTGAACTAGAAAAGAAGAAAGTGCGGACTGTTCATCACGAGTTCCTACAGTGTGTACATCCGCCTATGTGCATCTGATGTTACAGTGTACAAATTGCTACCTCCACTATAAACGTATTGGGGTCATCAAAGTCTGTATGAAAAACCGAATGTTTTGTATTCTTTCCAAAGTTACATTTTGTCTTCTGTCTAAAAGTCATCAGTGGAATTTGGTTTTCCGTGTTGATCCAACCTTGGCATGAAATAGCGAACTATCACCTGTCATGGTGTGGTAATTTCACTACCAAGGGAAGAAAAACAAAATCCAGCACCTCACCAAAATAGCCTGCACAAAGCTGAATAGAGAAATAGAAAATACGTAAATGAGGAAAATACATTATCAGAAATGATACTGACTTAACAGCGAAGAGTGAACACATATAAAACCAAAGCTTTGCTAGACTTGGGGAACAAACAAGGATGCAAAGAAGGTGACATGTGCCAACATCCTGAGTGACCAGCGCTACTGTACAGTATCCCAAGCATCGTCAGTCACGTCTGTGCTAACAGCGGTGAATAATTGTGCATATCTGGATTCATCTGAATCTCTTGAGGGATAAATTACACATTAGTTAACAAACCATTGTATACTGAGCCAATGAAGAGAACGAAGAAAAGATGCAGGCGAACAATTCCCCTGTCAATTTAATGATTTAGCACAGTTGAGTAGAATTAAGTTCCATACAAACTGTAAATATTAGTGTGCAAAGTTACATGTTCACTTGCAATACGTGAGGATAATCGAAATCTGTATTGAAAATAGAACCATTTGCATCGCATGACTGGAGTCGACTTCCGTCTCCTGGCTGACGCTCAGTTGAACTCGGCTGGTTGTGTTGGTTTATCATAATGACAAATAGAGATGTACTACCTATCATCTTGATTTCATATCACCACAAAGAGAGAGAGAGAGAGAGAGAGAGAGAGAGAGAGAGAGAGAGAGAGAGAGAGAGAGAGAGAGAGAGAGAGAGAGAGAGAGAGAGGGGGGGGGGAGGAAGGGAGAGAGAGATTCATCATAAACGAACATTCATTGAGCAAAATAGATACCCATTATATATGATGCGTTCTGCACATATGTGTATGTGCGCGCGCGTGTGTATGTGTGTGTGTGTGTGTGTGTGTGTGTGTGTGTGTGTGTGTGTGTGTGCGTGTGTGTGTGTGTGGAGTGGGAGCGTGTGTGTGTGTGTGTGTGTGTGTGTGTGTGTGTGTGTGTGTGTGTGTGTGTGTATTTCTCTCTCTCTCTTTCCCTCTCTCTCTCTCTCTCTCTCTCTGTGTGGTGTGTGTGTGTGTGTGTGTGTGTGTGTGTGTGTGTGTGTGTGTGTGTGTCCCCGCTTTCTTCTCTGAGTGCTTAATGTGGAAATCATAAATCAAGTAATGTAGCATAAGGCTGTGGGGGTCCTGACGTATAGTAATCAGACTGATTTTTAAGAAAGATTGACAAAAGAGATCTGATTTATAGCAGTAAGAGTGATTTGGAGTGAGCGAGTGACTCGCACCTACACCCACACCCACTCACACACACACACACATAACAATAACGATATTTTAATCAAAGAAAGGCCCCATTTATAGAGGCAACAGGTAAAACTAACGGAAATCTTTTCACGCACTTCCGTGTACAAAATTAATGTAAAAAGTTGCCTGGTGTTTTAAGTGAATTACAATAGCATCATATTATGCTGTTCCGCCGTTTAAACGACTTGTACTGATAGAAAAAAAAAATCATAAAACTTTCATTCGTGACGGTACGATAGAGTGAGACTAAACTAAATAATGATGGGCGGCTATAATACTTGGCATGGCAGGGAAACATTTTACTCTTAAATCATGAAGAACTGGGCAACGGAAAACAAACTGAACTTATCCTCTACACTGGATCCAGACACAGAGCGCAACAAAGACCTGTGATTTTTCTTATACTTTTGGCTATGTGCTGATATGTCAGAGACCTAACCGAAACTTTGTTAAGGCACATTTTATAGATCTGTTCATATCTATTCGTATGTATGGTTCTACTAAATGATTCATCTTAAATTTGTGTCTGTACCTAGAGAATCTGTCACTACTTTGGATATTACAATCCCAGTCTTGCCATCTACAATCTATCAAGCGTCGCTTAAAACACGCTAATAAACTTGGGACACAACTCACACTTTTAAGCTATAACCAACACCTCTAACTGCGTAAACGTAGAATATTCGCTGCCCAGTAACTTTACCTCTGGTAATACAATGTTTTGTGTGCTTGTGCAGGTAGTCTGTCACCAAACATCGGAATTACTTAGAGCCAGTATTTAATGCACTCGAAACATATAAATGGGCGAGAGAGAGAGAGAGAGAGAGAGAGAGAGAGAGAGAGAGAGAGAGAGAGAGAGAGGGAGAGAGAGACAGAGAGACAGAGAGACAGACAGAGAGAGAGAGAGAGACACACACACACACACACACACACACACACACACACACAGACAGACAGACACACACAGACAGACACACACACACACACACACACACACACACAGACACACACACACAGAGAGAGAGAGAGAGAGAGATGATGATGATGATGATGATGATGATGATGATATGATATTTACGATAATAATTACGATGATAATCGTTCAAAGGAGCTAACCATTCTGAATCGATGCACACGAAGTACTCAAGTATCAGGCAACTGAGAACCAATTCACATTATATTTCATTCTAATTCTGTGCGTCTCTCTGTTTCATGTCTTGGTGTTCAGGTGACAAAGCAAGCAATAACTGTTGACGTAAGCAGAAGTGTTAGTGTCACTGACCTGACAGTGGAGAATGTAGTGCACTCAGTTTGTTATACACTTGCCGAACAAACATCGCATATTTGGTACTGACTTCAATGTTTCAGATTCGATTCTGAAAACATTCCGCCATTTATATTAAATTTAAAAAACAAAAGAATATTTTCTAGCTTTATTTGGTTGTCGTCGATACCCCTTCTTCCCTGGCATTCAAAATGGATGATCATATACGAAACTGATGAAATAGCTCTGTTTCGCATTACTTTTTTGAAACACTTCTGTCCTGTGCTATGTTTGTCTGCGTCCTTGGTGGCAACTAACCCCCTCTCTTTCTAAATTTGCTTCATTTTCCGCCCTCAGTCACTCCTCTTGAGAATGTCCCATTGTTTTGGTGGTTATGTTGCCATTCATGATACTGAAAATCCATAGCATTCCATCACATGCTGCTTGAAGAACAGTTTTTTTTTTTTTTTTTTTTTTTTTCGATCGTTATTTTAAAACATGCTGTCTTCATAACGCTTTCTACGGAATTTCTCTGTGTGTGTGGCGGAGGGGGGGGGGGGGGGGGGGGGGGGGGGGGGGGGAGGGGGCGGTGAGGGGGGGGGGATGGTGGAAGGGGGGAGGGGGGAGGGGGAAGGGGGGTTTTGCCTTCATACGAAGTCATACAAACATTTGTTGCAGTTAGGATCAGGGCAAGGAATAGTCATAAGGTTTTTCATTTCATCGTGGTTAAGGTTAAACTGACGGTAGGGTCATGGACTGAGTACGGTTTGATTCTACCATGCAAAAAAAAAGCGGCTAAACCTAAGGGTATAGAGACTACATAACATAGAAGCAACTGTCTTGGTAACATTTTTCGTTCATCTACACACATGTACCATAGCCTACTGCACAAGGATAACTGTACAGTTTGGTAGATCGTAAAGTTACATGTTGAACAGGTAAGGTGCTACGACTCACCACAACGAAACACCCCATTTTAGTCAATCTTGGTGGGGAAGAAGAATTTCCCACTTCGCCTTAATTCTTTGCTTCATAACAAAAATCTGTTACGCTGAATAAATGCTATAAGAGAAGCAGCTAGACGTCATATCGTATTCTGTATGCTGCACATAATTGTTACCTCCTGAGTATGAGAAAAAAAAATGTGTATGCTGCACATATTTGTTACCTCTTGAGTATGAGGGGGAAAAAAGCAATTTTTTTTTGTGTGGGCAAGACGGTGTTAATTGGATCGTTATTCACATCAAATGACCCAAAGTTCTGATCCTTTTAATGAAAATTACTGTACTTTTATTAACAGTTGTATGTTAGTGTGCGCTCGAGTGTGTGTGTGTGTGTGTGTGTGTGTGTGTGTGTGTGTGTGTGTGTGTGTGTGTGGTTATTGCTGTTGTTATTGTTATTGTTGTTCTTGGTACTATGCCATCTTATGAAACATTCATTTCACGAAAAGAATCATATCTGCTCGCGGACATGCGCGCGCGCTCACATTCATACGCGCGCGCGCGCGCGCGCACACACACACACACACACACACACATAGACAAAAACGCGTGTGCGCGCGTGCGCGCGCGCGTGCGCGTGCGCCCATACACACCCGTCCGTGCATGCTCGCCTTTACGCCCACACACATGCACATCTGGTCATGCGCACATACATAACGCACACGTACGCATGTGCACGCACAGAGACGCACACAGAGGCACGCACGTATACACACACACACACAACACACACACACACACACACACACACACACATACACACACACACACGCACGCACGCGCGCGCGCACAAACACACATCTAATCGCACCACACACACACACACACGCACGCGCGCGCGCGCGCGCGCGCGCGCTCACACACACACACACACACACACAATGTATGCACCATGTGCACACACACACACACACACACACACACACACACACACATACACACGCGCGCGCGCGCACGCGCGCACGCACACACGCACACACGCACGCACGCACGCACACACACATACTCACACATAGACATATGTACACATACATGTGCAGAAGAATGCTTGCACAAGCTTACAGATCATGCACACGAAAGATGGCGACGATGACAATCAGCTTAATCTTTAGATGCGCAAAGAAAGTTGAAAATGTCACGTAGCAAAGGCTCAAAAAGTCAGAAGTGCTGCAAAAAAGTAAAAGTAAGGACTACGACCACCAAATGTCCAAATGTCAACGTATCTAAGGAACCAAGTCTAAAAATGGAGAGAGTTTCAGTGTTGGTGCGCGCAACGCAAGGACTCTGGTACCAGTTGGGCATTTTTTTTGAACCACCAAAAGAAAATATACATGTGAAGTATGTGCAAAGAAATATATGAATGAAACCCTTCCGTTCAGAGATTTCATCAGAAATGAAATCTGAAGAAATGGTTAAGATGATGGTGGATCAAGAAGAACAGCAGTCGATCGACTTGTTCATTACGGCACTCCGCTTCTCTCAAACTGAACAAGTGGAAAAAAGACTGTACAGTAAGCGAAATTAAATCTATTTTTTTTATCTTTCATAAATTCTTTCTATACTGCGCAGAAGACCTGTCAAGAGAGTATAAAAGAAGTGATGGCCGCAGTTGACAGCGTACGATCCTCAGGTGAGCCATCTAGATCTAGATCTACCACTCCAAACATCAAACGAACAAAAACAACAAATAAGACATCAAACAATGAAAAAGACATTCCACCAACAGCTTCCCCCACATCCACTCCGCAGCCAGTCTCCTATGCTGATGCCCTGAAGTCTACCCCAATTCAACCTGGAGATCTAAACAACATCCCCCCCCCCCCCCCCCCCCCCCCCATCGACATCAAAAAAAACGAACGAACGAAGTCAATGACGTCAGTCAAACAACTACATCATCCAAGAAAATTGGCGTTGAGCAGAGTTCTAGGCCTACCTTGAATAACACGAAATTGGAAGATGACGCACATCCACAGAACAAAATAGAACGACAAAAAGGAATATTGTCAGTGGGAAAAACAACTCCTTGCAGTAAAAGACTCCAGTCAAACACGCCAAGAGAATCAGACGCACAGACACAAGGAAATGAAGTGAATTCTCGGTTGCCCTCTGTTCTGATTCTGCATGACTCGGTGATGGCCTACATAGATGGTAAACGTCTGGGGCGTTCGTATGGGTTCCAGACCACAAATCAGAAAGTAAGCACAACAGAAGAATGAAGAAACTAGAAAGTGTTAGCTAAATATAATGCCTGTGACCATTTTGATGCTGTTGTGCTACATGTCGGAGTCAGTGAGCTGAAGGAGAAAGAAGCTATAAGCTGTGTAGTGACTCTATTGTTTCTTGTGTTTGGTCATATTCAGTCTAAATGGCCAAAGACCCCCGTAGTTGTTAGTAGTAAGTGGCACCACTCATTGATCCTGAGCTGAAAGTGAAGAGAGAGTTATTCAATGCCCACACATTCTCTCAGCTACATGGTCATAAGAATATATCCTTTGTATGCCATGAAAACCTCAAGGCTGACATAAGCAAGTACATGAAGGACAAGGTCCATCCTTCCGTCAGAGGAACAAGTGTACTGGCTGGGAATCTGGGGCGACATCTGCATGCACTGCTGTGGAGGAAGCCAACGCGCAGAGGCCATCGACGTCCCAACTACTCACGAACAGGTCCTGAAAACACTTTACCTGACAAGCAGATCAGCCGCCAGAAGGACTTTCGAACTGTATTCAAGTCCAGATGCAGTTACTCAGGACAGTATCATCGTCAAGAGCCTACTCGCATCTATCCAGGCCAGAGACATGTTGCTGAACAAGGCTTCAGGAACTACGTACCTAGACAATGGCATTACAGCCCTGGAGAACACGCCTTGCAGAATTACTGGTATCACCCAGGGGTCGGTGTTTATTCAAGATGGTGACTCTCAACTTTCTTTGTGACATTTGTTGGACATTGCTGACAACTTGCCAAGAGTATACCCATTAGCAAGACAGTCGCCATACATACTTAAGTTCTCTTCACCTTCAGTTAGTATTAATTTTTTTCCCCAATTATTATTAATATTGTTATCATTTTATCATCTATATTAATATCTTACAATTCATCGTGAAAGTGCTACTTTCAAAATGAAAGGTCAGTCAAACATTGTCATTATGCAGTGGAACTGTAGATCATTGTCAACGAATCTACACTTCCTTGTACAGCATCTCTCTACTCATGAATATCATATCTTAGTATTGCAGTCTCTCAGTTTAAATGGAGATAAGCTACCTAAACTGTATAACTTTTATTATCCACCCGTATATCAAACAGAAGATGAAAAGGGGAAGATAAATACTGCTATATATATATTCGAGAAAAACTTGACTATAAAGAAATATTGCCCCCCTTTTCAAAAGAAAATACCAGATATACATGCTGTGCAGCGAAAGTAAAGTTCAATGAGTCGTTAACAATAAACATCGTTTCAACCTACTTACCAAAAGGTCCAAACGACCAAAATACGGAATGGTTACGTTCCTTACATAATCAAAACGAAAATGGTTAATCGCAGGCGACTTCAACGCCCACTCCCCTTTTTGGGATAAAGATTGCAAAATGACTGTTCACAACCGTTTCGTAGAAAATATAGTTGATTCATCAATGTATTTGTTAAACGATGGAAGTGTTACTAGAATCCCTGATGTGTCACACCACAGAGCAACAGCAATTGACCTTTCCTTCATAACCCCTGCCATTGCCCCCAGTTGTGAGTGGATGACAATCGAAGATTCGCTTGGTAGTGACCATTTACCAATTATTATTACTTTAAAAGATAAACTGATATTACAAGATTCAAACCAAAGACAAAATTCCAAAATATAATTATAATAAAGCCGACTGGACCAAATTCGAAAACACATTATTAGCATGTGACACTGAAGAACTTTTTTCAAAAGATGTAAATATATCATACACTAAATTTATTGAAAGAGTTTTGTATGCTGCCGATATCTCGATTCCTAAATGTAATCCAGTGAAATCAAGTAAGCATTCAGGTAATGTGTGGTGGAATACATTTTGTGAAGCTGCCAAACGAGCGAAAAATCAGTATTTTAAAAGTTATCTGAGAGATAAATCAAATATAGAAAAACACATCGAAATGAAACGAGCAAAAAACCGGTGCAACAGAATTATGGAAGAAGCAAAAAAAACGCTACACTGGTCCACTTTTTGTAAATCGGATGTTTCGGATCATAAAGATCTGCAGAAAAAACCTGGAAAAAAGTAAAAGAAATGAAAACTGGAATAATTCTACCTCAGTATCCTATTAAACTGGAAAACAATGAGTTTCCTTCGACATACGATAAGGCCGAAGCTTTTGCAGAAATGTTTGCAAAACATGGTAACATGGAAAGTCTGACTGAAAAAGAGAGAGCCTACAGACACAGTGTGGAAGTTAGTGAAAAGAATGACAGAAGAGTTGAGAACAGTTATGGAAGCAATCATTATTTGAATGCTCCCATTACAATTGCGGAAATAGATGACGTAATTGCGTCCCTTAGTACAAATAAAACTTCAGTAGGACCAGATGCAATTTCCAATGAAATGATAAGACACTTACCAAAAAATCTTACAATCTTTCTACAAATTTTATTCAACAGTGCTGGACAGAAGGCGTCATGCCATCCCTATGGAAACAATCAATTATTGTTCCTGTTCCCAAACAAGGGAAACCAAAGTCTGATAAAAACAGTTACAGGCCAATTGCTCTGACTTCGCATGTAGGGAAACTCATGGAAAGAATGATTTTAAAAAGACTAGTACATCATTGTGAAAAGAACGGTATAATACCGATAAATCAGGCTGGCTTCAGAAAAGGTAGATCAACAATAGACCATCTTGTTAAAATTTCAACACAAGTTAAACAACAGTTCGCCAGAAGAAAAAAATGTACTTGCCACCTTTTTGACATAAGAAAAGCTTACGATCAAGTTTGGCATACAAAGTTACTTAACAAACTGAGATCAGTCGGTCTCTCAGGTTCCATATACAATTACTGTAAAGTTTTCTCTTAGCGATCGATCAATCCAAACAAAGATAGGTACCACTTATTCTAATAAAAGGTCTCTTCAAATGGGAATCCCACAGGGATCTGTAATTGCTCCTATTTTGTTAATATTCTGATTCATGATCTTCCAAAATCGTTGTCTAAAAATGTCGAACTTGTGCAGTATGCTGATGACATCTGTATGTGGATGAAAGTCACTCTGAAAAAAACACACCCGACTAGATCAGTAATTATGTTAAAAGACTATATCAGTGTGAACTTGACAATATAAGTAACTATATATATGGCTGAAAACGGATTAACTCTATCTCCAGAAAAATCGCACATGATGATGCTTTTTAATGCAGGTTATGACGTCAGTCCTCTGCCTTCTTTTAAAATAGATGGATCTGTTATTGAATATAAACAGAATGTAAAATTTTTAGGTGTTTATTTTACTTCCAAATTATCATGGAGTTACCATTTGGAATCTGTATTGACAAAGGCCAGAAAAAGTTTGAATATCCTTAAGGTAATAAGTCAACAACCATGGGGAAAGGACACTCAAACGCTTATTCACTTAGCAACAGCATTGGTACGTTCAAAACTAACATATGCACAGGAAGTTTTCTTCTCTGCACCTAAATATTTAATCAAAAAGTTACAAAGTGTTGATAGCAAAGCTTATAAGCTAGCACTCGGTGTTCCAGTGCATGCGTCATCTATAAAAAACTACTACCTACAGAGATTCGTATATTACCACTAGAAGAACAGATGAAACTCGCAACAGCAAAATATATTTTACGAAGTAATTCTACTCAAAACTCAGTTGCTATGGAAATCGAGTTAAAATCAGATATTCATTTCCCTAAAAGAGCACATAATATACATTCTCTAACAACGATAGGTTCATATACGTCTGATCTGTTTAAAAATGCAGGCGTTGAGCCTAAAAATGTAGCTCCGCGACTATCTTACAGCATAATCCCTAAATGGGAACTCATCGCTGCCAATTTTGACACAGATTATTTAGACTTCAAGAAAGAGGAAGGTCCAGCTGTCTCTGCATCTGTCCGCTCTCATATAGATAATCATTATTCAAACCATTTGAAAGTCTATACAGATGGTTCTGTCCTCGATAACGGTCTAGCTGGTGCAGCTTTTGTTATCCCGGCCTTGAAGGTGGAACGATCCTATCACATCGGAAAATATTTTTCAATATTTACAGCTGAACTCGTTGCTATTGCAATGGGTCTGAATTATCTGCTGAATCTGCCTGTTTTTCTGTTTCATATACTGTTTTGTGTAGATTCTAAATCTGTTTTGCAAGCGCTTAATTCATTTAATACAAAAGTAAGAGGGGAACTTGTCACTGAAATTATTCACTTAATTCATTTCCTGTCTGTACGTGGTACCAGTGTCAATTTTGTTGGGTTCCTTCTCATTGTGGATTATCTGCAAATGAATGGGCGGACCGAACAGCAAAAAAGGGTGCAAAGAATCATAACAATTCCATCAAAATACAAATCCCCCTGTCCCTACAAGAAGGATGTTATCTTTTGGAAAAAAACTTGCTGGAATTTTATAAAAAATGCAGCAAGAAGGAAGTGATATCTCTGATGACCTTCGGCGTAAAAACTCTATAAAAAACAATTTTTGGTGCCAGTAAAAATAACCCATCATCATAGGCTATTAACAAGCATGGTTTTTAGATTTAGACTCGATGCATTTAAAACGAAATTCAGTCATAATGTAACGTGTGTATGTGGCGAAAAATATCTCTCGCCATTTCATGTTATTTTTCTTTGCCAGCAGTTGAAAAAACATTTGCCTAGTTGGCTGTCAGACATTGAGCCATCCCGCTCATCTTTCGAAAAGTTACGTTCGAATTATTTACAAATATTTGACATTGTACAGGGACTGTATAAGAGTCCCATTGCTGATGATTCCTTGTTTTGATAATGTTGTGTTAGGTTATATTTGTATTACAGTTTATTTTTTTTTTTTTTTTCTTTTAGTATTGCCGAGACCCCTCCCCCCCCCCCCCCCCCCTCCCCACCCCGACCAAAATGGTATTTCTACGAGTAACCACTATCCATTGACTGCGGTATTCGTTTTTTGACCTGGCCCGGGTCTCTCTCAGCTTACTGTTAATAAGGGTACAAGGGAGGGTCGTGTTTGCTGATACCCCTGCCTGTGCGCTGGGCCACCCCATCGTGACAACGTTTGATAGATACTACGACTCTGTCAGTGACAATGCCACACACCTTTCTGGAGTTTTCTATAGTCATTCTTTCCCGTTCAGAAGTCCGTAACACACAGATGGCATCAGCAAGAGTTCTGTTCCAGATTGTTTATAGTTGTTCTCTACTTCCTTAATTTCTCACTCCTGTGTCAGGCTGTATTGCTCAACACGTGTTTCGTTTTTCAGTTGTTTGATTTCTTTCTCATTTCTCTTTTGGCAGGCGTCCACGTTCAAGGCATCCAACTACAGCTAGTTTCTTCAAGAAGGTTGTGGTCAAACCACCGATTTCTTGTTGCGTGTTTACAAAGTCTCCTTTGTTGCTAGCCCGTCAAAACGTTTCTCAATACGTATTAAAACAGCTTGGATATCCATATTGTCCTGCTTTTTATCTACAATATGCAGGTATTTCTATCTCACTAGATAGTTCTGCTCTCAACACAAGAACTGTTATCACATTTTTCAGTCGAAGGCGGGTACTCTCGTTATATGTGTACTCTTTGGTCACTTGCACATTTAATAATCCACTGGATAGAAATACCCTTAGAGTCATGATCCAAAGTATTTGCCAGTGTGGATATCACTGTCCTCAAATTGAAGTGCTACGTAATTTTACAGTACCGTTTATCCCGACAGAATCAACGTAGCCTGAACAACAGATTTCTATGTTTCTTGCCGCATTACCCTCGAAATTTTATACTTCGTCAATTAGTTAATTAGTGGCAGATATATAATGAAGGCATGAACAAGTATCGAGTTCATCATCAAT
>JADBJO010008083.1:5000-7500 GCA_016801955.1 Conus betulinus | reverse complement strand
ACATGTATTCCTTTCTAAGCTGTTTTGCCAGATCACACACACACACACACACACACACACACACACACACACACACACACACACACACATGGGCCCATACCCTCCCCCCCCCCCCACACACACACACGCACACGCACACACACACACAGACACACACACACACACACTCACACGGACTCGTACCCCCCTCCCCCCCCCCACACACACATACACAAGCGCGCACAAACAAATGTTCACACACACACACACACACACACACACACACACACACACACACACACACACACAACGATAATAATGACACAACCAGTGTCGGATAGGTACTCAATGTCTGACCAGCGCATTGGGCTAATGCTGTATGTCAGACATCTGCTTATTTCTAGTTGCCATGAGACTTTCTTCTTCAATTCTCTCATCTTAGTAATCAATTCTTTGATTCGTCAGTTTTAAATCATGCGCAGTGTGATCTCTAAACTTAGCGGGTGTGGTGTAGCGTATATGGACTAGTCCGCACGCAGTGACGCCTCCTTGAGGAAACTGAAACTAATGTACCCCACTTTTGTTGTAACCCTGAGAAATCTCTCTCTCTCTCTCTCTCTCTCTCTCTCTCTCTCTCTCTCTCTCTCTCTCTCTCTGAGAATTTCACGTCCACAAACTAATATTGATTCTTTCTGAGACAGTGCACGTTTAATTTGTGTCATGCGTCAGTTTAAACTTAAAAGAAAAAAATACTGTTCCGCCCGAACGAAAGAAATAAACAGATGACAAGATAAAACACGACGCATTTCAACCTCTTTGGTCTTCTTCTCCAAGCAAGCCGAACAACATTCAAGCCAATGAACACAAAGAACGAGCAATCACATGTCTCCTCCAACTGAGCGCAAAATGGATGGTGGAATCACACGTACATGCTGGTACTGGTGAACCGACAGAATCAAATCAAGGCCAGGATATCAAAACTGAGGTCACCATGAGAGCAGGGCTTGAAGGGCCACAGAATCTGAGACTTCTGTTAAACACTGATTGATGAGGGTGAGGGTGAGGGTGATGAAGATGATGCTACGGATTTCCATTCCGGTCCGGTCTGAGACTGCATGACAGGGCTGTACTCTACGCTTCCTTTCATAACATATCCCGAGCGTGTCAAAACCAGGCCGAGAGATACAGCCATCTGCAGTGTTGGTTAAGGAAATTGGAGCCACTCTCTCTCAGAGACAGCATCCATTTAGTAGATGAAACTCGACTGCGTGGTCTTCCCAGTATTTTCAACTAAGCCACGTAGCAAACTTAACTGTGGGTAGGAGTCGGCTGGGGCAGAAAAATCCCACAACTATGGTTCAGATGGGAATCCTGGCAGGGAGAAGGCGACGATAAGCACACTCAAGCCAAGATTGTTTTTTTTTCTTCTTATTTTTTCAGTTTATTTTATTCAAATACGTTCATATCGTACAACATAATGGAAAATAAAATTTAAAAAAAAAGAGCAAAATCCAAACAGATGGTGGATAAAGAAGAAACCAACATATCAAACACAAACGATAATAGCATTCTGCATTTGGAAGACAAAACGTTGCAACATCTTTATGTGGTAGAGAGAGAGAGAGAGAGAGAGAGAGAGAGAGCGAGAGAGAGAGAGAGAGAGAGCACATGAGGCAAGCCGAGTGTATTATGAAATTCTACATGGTTGTATTTTTACGGTCCTGTACAACGTCCAATGGGGCTGTTTTAAGCGATGTAACAGTTCCAGGGTGCTATAATCGTATTTGTACAGTATAATGTACAATGTCATAATCATTTATAATTCATTCTGGGCCTGCTATCATCGGCATATCAATAAATCTAGATCTAGATTACTGATTCAGTGTCAGGCTCAAATTATAGATTAGCCTATCTAAAACCCAAGATTCCACAGTACACACACACTAGATCTAATTAGCTCTAAGAGTATTACTCTATACTGATCATAACAGAGGAAAAAAAAAAAAAAAAAAAAAACGAAATTCACCGGCGAGGTGCCAATGGTTTCGTATCGGTGATAACGGCTGGCACGGAACCTGATATTCCTCTTCTTCTTCTTCTTCTTCTTCTTCTTCTTTCGCATTCTTCTTCGCATTCTTCGCATTCTTCTTCGCATTATTCGCATTCTTTATTCGCATTCTTCTTTCTTCATTCTTCTTTTCTTCCTCCTCCTCACCCTCTTCCTCCACTTCATCCTCCTTGTTCTTGTTCTTATTCTCGCTCTTTGTTGTTGTTGTTGTTCTTCTTCTCTTCTTCTTCGCATTCTTCGCATTCTTCTTCTTCTTCGCATTCTTCGCATTCTTCTTCTTCTTCGCATTTCTTCTTCTTCGCATTCTTCGCATTCTTCTTCTTCTCATTCTTCTTCGCATTCTTCTTCTTCTTCGCATTCTTCTTCGCATTCTTCTTCGCATTCTTCTTCTTCGCATTCTTGTTCTTCGCATTCTTCGCATTCTTCTTCTTCTTCTTCTTCTTCTTCGCATTC
>JADBJO010008082.1:92156-101728 GCA_016801955.1 Conus betulinus | reverse complement strand
TCTTATTGAAAGTTTAGTTATGATACAGGAGTTTGATGGAAATGGTGGGGACAAAACTGCGAGAACTGTCGGTTGCAATGTTCATGGGCTTTTTGTGTGACTCGACATTCATACATTTATCTCACCGTTCTTGATTTTTGCAAATAACCTGTCCACATGTACTCACCACTCTGTGTAAAATGTTTTTGTTTTCACGCTAAAGATTTCCAGACCAGCATAAAAAGCTAAAGGACAACACTGATTCTACAACACAAGGATAGAAATATTAAAGATGTCCTTTTTGACAGTGAGAGACCGAAGTTTTCAAAAGCAGTATGTGATGTGCACAGGATGTGTGAAGATGTCGTGTGCACATATTGTTTGTGTATATCAACAGTCTTAAGATTGAACGTCAGCGGTATTGTTGTATTGAGAGAAAAAAGATCATGTGATCGTTCGGCGTCGTTTTGTTGGACAGTGGCCCGGGGCGAGTACTGCTTGGGAGCGCTGCAAGCGTTATTTAACTTAGCCAGAAAATGTTATAATCACTTGCTCTACGCCAGCTGGAGGAGTCGTCTGGTCTGTTTGATTAAAGCGATTGAAGACCGATGCAAGGCTGATGTATCGTTGAGGTATTTTTGTCATTAATGTTTAAATGGGGAGAAGTGAAATCTTTGGGGAAAAATTGAAGAAAACATTCGTATTCAAAACAAAAGAAAAGAATAAGAACCAGTGTGGTTACTCTTGTAATATTTCTTTATAAAAGAAAGAGGAAAAGAAAGGAAAAGTAATATTTAAAGTAAAAACTTATAAGAAAAGGTTACTGTTTACATCTTCATGTTGAAGCGAGTCTCCTTAGTTATTGTAGAACTGCACGTGGTTCCGAGTGTGTTGACAGGTTGTCTGTCTCACGCCGGGCCACGGGTGGGAGGATTGAAGGTGGTGGAGGTGCCAGACCTGACCCCAGCCTGGGGCAGGTGGCGGACCTCGCCTGCACTACCTTTCCTCACGGAGGAGGATTCATGTGGATGAAAAAATGTCTTTTGGCGCATTCTCCTATGTTGATGAAGAATGACTCTGGCGTATTTCCTCGTGTGGATGAAGTATGACTCTGGCGCATTTCCCCATAGTGTAATTACTCTATTTTACGACCTCCTCTGTTGTGAATTGGATTTGACTGCTTTCCTGTGTAGAGATTATAAGCTAATGGTGTATGATATAGATAGGGGATGATGGATAGTGACATAGACCCCATGTTTTATGAACGTGTCAACTGAAGGGGAAACAGTACTGGGTGTTACCTCCTTGGTGGAGAGGAGGTGTGTTTGTGTTTATTTTGTGATGCCTCCCCAATTGGAGAGAAGGTGTGGATAAGTTAATTTGAGCATTGTATGTATTAATTATATTTGTTCTCCCGTAGGAAGAGGGGAAGGAAAAAAACTGTTTGGTTGTTGTGTACTTAGTTGACGTGCCTTGGGTGAATGGAGTTTGCAGAGTTTGCTTTGGCGGTGGCGTGTGCATGTGTGGCACAACTCCGTGAAGCATGACACAGTACATTTTTTTTGTAGATAAATTGAGTATTTGCATTAAGATTCAGCTTACTATCTGAAATACTACCCGGATGCTTATATTCACTTACACGCTCCACTTTGGTGTTTTCGATAAACAAGTGAGGGACAGGAGCAGGGTTTTCCTCGAAAATCAATTACCATCTCCTTCGTCTTACTAATATTCAAATCTAGACAGTTCTCTTTACAAAAACATTCAACCTCTTGAAAACAAATGGTATCTGAATTTGACAGGTCTTCTGAAGCAGAATCATCTGAGTACTTTATGACAGGAGTGACAGAAGAACCAGTACGATCATTTGTATAAAGAGTAAAGAGCACAGGGGAGGGAACGGTGCCTTGATGTGCACCAGTAAACGTGGTTCTAGCTAAAACGTTCATAATCCATGAAATCAATTTTGGGTTGACATGTAAAGTTTGGAGTTTCTTTGCCATAATCTGTGGTTGAATAGTATCAAAAGCTGATGTGAAATCAATAAACAGGAGGCAAACAAAAGAATCATTTTCAAGATGTGTGTATGCATGGTTTGAAAGAGTGATTTTTGCATCATCTGTACTTCTGTCTCTGTTTGTACACAGATTGGTATGAATCACAAAGCTGGAAGATGAATCTGAAGGACGAGGCATTCATAAGATTTCATTACAAGAGATGTCAACGCAACAGGCCCATAGTCATCTAAATTGCTAGGATGTCTTTTTTTGTGGTACAGGGCAAATTGTTCATTCTTGCTAGACAGATGGCACAACTCCACAATTCAAAAAACCACGAGCACAGCCTACAGAAAACATATGATTGTTCTGAACATGATTTTAAAAGATTTCCACAAACATTGTCTGGGCCTTCAGCTTTAATTATCTTTAACTTTATTTTTAACCTTGAGCAGCAGAATCGTCAATACGTAAAACTCCTTCATCATCATCACAGCTGTTTGAAATATTTAGCATCACAGTTTCCAAATTTTCACCAACGTGTTTCATTTCAAAACGGTAAAAAAAAAAAGAAGATTATTCACTTTGTTAGCAAAATCATAACATTCCTCTTCTGATAGATTGCATTCACTTCATGATTTACTCTGTCTAGTGAGAGTTTTTAGGGCATCCCATGCATTTCGCTTTTTCCCGACTCAAAGTGCTTTTCTACCTTTTTTTTTCTGTATGCCATCTTTGCGGCCTTATTTTATGTCTTAGTTTTCTTTGAACTGTTTTATTTACAAATCATCTTTTAATTGAAACGCAATTTTTTGTCATTCAGTGTTTTCATTAAAGATTTGAAATCCCAAAGCTTACTGTTCAGAAGAATTTTTACCAGTTGTCTTTGGTACCAACATGTTTTCACAGAAGGTAACATCAACAGAGATAACGTCAACAGTTTCAAACCACATCAACACAAGCATAAAAATCACGTCCCAGTCTGTGCACTCATAGCAAGCTTGCAGTTGTTCCAGGCTATTAGGGGACATGTTTGTTACAGTTTTCTGCACAACAGGGTGAGTTTGAATACCAGGTCGGCAAGAGGGGAGCATTTTATCCAGGACGCAACGTAGGCAGGTTATAATGAAACAGCTTGGATTCACCGCTGTCAAGCAGGGTTGAATTCAAACAAAACCTTAGCAACCTTTTTCATAAAGATAAATGTTCCTAATCCTTGAATCTTCTCTTTTGCAGAACATGGTCAACAATTACTAGATGGAGGGTTATAGTGCGCAGGTATGATAACATCACACAAGAAGAACGGTATGAAAGATGGCCTAATATCTGCAATATCTACCACGGAACAGGTAATCTTTTTTAACACAAGGTATTACTAGCTTATTTGCTTGTCTATGCTTGCATTCGTTTTCTGTGTAGTAGATGAGAAACAATTGTGAGGTTATGTTCTCATGCGTTTCACAGGCTGAGTGACACATGGCAAAGACCATGGCCAAAGAACTTTTAAGTTACATTTTGTTTTGGTTTCCTTGTTCATTTGTTTTGTGGCTGGTGGTTCCTGGGCATAAATACCAAACCAAATGAGATCGACAGTATTATGTCAAAAATAGATAGACTGGCGTGACAGATGAGGTGCCCTGTGTGTCCTGCCCTGCAGACGATGGAAGGAAGGGGAGGAGGGTGGACGTTTCCCCAAGGGTCCCATGCTTGGACTATCACTTATGGAGGCTGTCCCTATCTGCGTAATTACCCCACCATAGAACACCTGGGGCATTTCTTATGGGAACAGCCCCAAAGAATACCTCACCCCGTCCACTGTGTAATGACAACCAACTGTTTCCCAGGACATAGACCATTTGTAGCTAGCCCCCATATCACGGGGCCAGCTGTTTCCCAGGACATAGATCATTTGTAGCTAGCCCCCATATCATGGGGCCAGCTGTTTCCCAGGACATAGACCATTTGTAGCTAGCCCCCATATCACAGGGCCAGCTGTTTCCCAGGACATAGACCATTTTGTAGCTAGTCCCCATATCATGGGGCCAGCTGTTTCCCAGGACATAGACCATTTGTAGCTAGCCCCCATATCACGGGGCCAGCTGTTTCCCAGGACATAGACCATTTGTAGCTAGTCCCCATATCATGGGGCCAACTGTTTCCCAGGACATAGACCATTTGTAGCTAGCCCCCATATCACGGGGCCAACTGTTTCCCAGGACATAGACCATTTGTAGCTAGTCCCCATATCACGGGGCCAGCTGTTTCCCAGGACATAGACCATTTGTTAAAGGAATTTGGATTTCAATCTCCTCTCGGCTCATAAAATCAATGGACAGGGGAATAAAACTTTGTTTAAATCTGACACTTCTGCATTTAACCGATCGATATCTTCGTCCTGACTGAAGAGGGTCATACTGATTTGCAAGAACGTGGGTCTGGTCACACGCAATCTTCTTCGCTTTACAAACAACACGGCACCTGTACAGCTCACTAAGACTTTTTTGTCTCTCACCAACGATTTTTTCCTCCCACGTTCACCACTTTCTCAAGCACATTTCTACTCTTCACAGTCAACCCACCATACCAACACATAAATGAGAAAGTTAAACGCAGCTTGCGAAGACAATATACTCTGGTTTGACATTTTTTTTTGTGGACATACTCAACATGGGATTTAAAATTCAGCTTATTTGTAGCTAGCCCCCATATCACGGGGGCCATTTCCCTATCATTTACTGGAGACCTGCTTGGTTGGAAAACAGTCAATGGGGTCTCTATACTCAAAAACGGGGCGACGAATCTTTCACAGTGTCAAAGAAAAGGCGTAGAGAAGTCGGTCTCTTCAATTAACCCTTTTAGACAATACTTTTAGACACACACACACACACACACACACACACACACACACACACACACACACACACATGTATAGATGGATGGATAGACAGATAATGGATTGATAGACAAATACATGGATAGACAGATCGATAAATGGATAGATACTTACATACATAGATACATAGAAACATGCTTATGTATGCTGTTGAACAAATTAGTAGTGGGGGAAACAAGTGTACGATAACAAGTTTCCAATATTGAAAAGGAAATGTACAGACTAAAAGAAAATTGAGGGATAGATGGAGAGGGTGGCAGAAAGAAAACAGACACGGAGAAAAGTATTCTTCATTAATAAAAAATCCCTGTGTGCTTCAAATGGCCAGGGGGTAGTCCCTACAGAGGGAACCTGATGATACTCGATTTGAGCAGCTGCTCTGGGTTGAACAGCCAGTTGACAGGAGATGACCACATCTGTGCCTCCGGTGCCTCTCCATGCAAGGTCAGAAGACAAATGTGGGAGGGTGTGCTTGAGTTGGAAAAGAGAGTAAGAGAAAAACATGTGAAAACGTTTGATTCACCTTTTCCTATCGGACAGAATCGTTCCCTTTATTTACCACCCAGGATGCATACCCCCACGCCTAGTGAGTATACTGATGTCAGGAAATTGATTAGTAACTTTCTTTGTATAGCATGCGCACACATCCATTTCTTCCATAGCACTGCTTCTCATATAGTATGTCTGTGTTCGTATTCTCATACTACAGATAGCGTTTAACTTCGTCCTGTTTCTTTGTGGATTTCTTTCTTTATCATTTGTTTCGATAGAAGTTACATTTGGACATAAGATGGGTACACGGATAATGATTGAATTGACCAAAATGTCTGCTAGCAAGACCAATAACTGTGCAAGTTATGACGGTTCTTTGCATGCCTATCAAGGCACACTGCCACCCATGGCGTTCACATTATGAGTTTAAGTGAGATTGCACCGCCTGAATCATTGTAGCATGTGTGGATGACTGTGAACTAGCCATGTAGACCTGAGGTTAAGTGAATTTGCACCACCTGAATCATTGTAGCATGTGTGGATGACTGTAAACTAGCAATGTACACCTGAGGTTAAGTGAGATTGCACCACCTGAATAATTGTAGCATGTGTGGATGACTGTGAACTAGCCATGTAGACCTGAGGTTAAGTGAGATTGCACCACCTGAATCATTGTAGCATGTGTGGATGACTGTAAACTAGCAATGTACACCTGAGGTTAGCGATTGCACTGCCTGATTCATCGTAACATGTGTGGATGACTGTAAACTAGCAATGTACACCTGAGGTTAAGTGCGATTGCACTGCCTGAATCATCGTGGCATGTGTGGATGACTGTAAACTAGCAATGTAGACCTGCGCTGGGAAATAATGTCAAACTTTTCACTTCACTCAAAGCTGTTTACAAAGTCAACTCAATAACGTGCTACGAAATGATTTGATCTATTGAAAAAGTAAGTTACTACATTTGTATGTAACGAAATTGACACCATTTGAGATGGGTCTATCATGACAAACGCGTATATTTGAATTTTTGTTGCTTTAGCGAGTGACAATATATTTGTGTTTATGCCAGAGGCAGAGAAGAAACGGGTGCCTCTGTGTATCTTTATATCTGTCTTTATACATAGCCTATCTCACAAGTGTGTGTGTGTTGGGGAGGGGGGGGGGGGGGGGGGGGGGGGGGCCCACACAAGGACACACACAAACACACACACAAACAACACAAACAAAGACACACACACAAATGACAACAACAACAAAAACAAACAACAACAACAACAACAACAACACACACACACACACACACACACACACACACACACACACACACACACACACACACACACACACACACACACACACACACACACACACACACACACACACACACACACACACACACACACACACACACACACACACACACACACACACACACACACACACACACACACACACACGGGCGCGCGCGCGCGCGTGCGCAAGTGATCATACAAATACACCAAAAGGTCTTGTCATGCAGAGAGAGAGAGAGAGAGAGAGAGAGAGAGAGAGAGAGAGAGAGAGAGAGAGGTATGTAACCATAATAATCGTCTGTATACAGGGGGATGATGGAGGCCCAGTCTTCTGCCGATGCCCCATGGGCGGAGTACGTTTGGTTGGAGTCATCCATGACATGATCACCACTTCGGGATGTCCCAGCCCTCAGTACTACACGCGTGTGACCGTCCTGCGGAATGAAATTGAGAGTCACGTTCCCTAATACAGGAACATGAATCAACCTTTCTTTTGACGACTGACACCGTCAGTTTGCCACTGATATATCTGATCTGTGATTTCTTTGCTTCTTTCAGCTTTTAGTTTAACACTGCCTTCCTTGTCCATTATTCAGGATTCAATACATTCTGGTTGGAACTCTGATTAATGCTCAATAAAATGATTATTGCAGACGGTGTCTGCACATCTACAAAGTGATGTATCTATTTACATAGAGATCAATGGAAAAACAGCACACACACACACACACACACACACACACACACACACACACACACACACACACACACACACACACACACACACACACGTGTGTGTGTGTGTGTGTGTGTGTGTGTGTGTGTGTGTGTGTGTGTGTGTGTGTGTGTGTTTCACACATTGCACGTGCACATGCCCATACACACACACAAGTGCACGTACATACACGTACACATATAAAAAAAAAAGAGAGAGAGAGAGAGAGAGAGAGAGAGAGAGAGAGAGAGAGAGAGAGAGAGAGAGAGAGAGAGGACAGACAGACAGACAGACAGACAGACAGAGAGAAAGGGGTTCAAATTGTAGGTGCAGTATCTGGGAGAGAGAGAGAGAGAGAGAGAGAGAGAGAGAGAGAGAGAGAGAGAGAGAGAGAGAGAGAAGAGAGAGAGAGAGAGAGAGAGAGAGAACTCAAACTCGAACATTTAATGACTTATGGCACGATGGCCTCCGTCACAGGTGAGTGACGTTACAAATCATTTCAAGGGGAATAAATCACACTGAAAGCAATGATCTGACAAATTCTTACAGGCATAAGTGCGGATGGACAAAAAAACTTATTTGTTTTTCATTCCATGCGTATACATTCATCTGATAACTTCTGGAGATTTTTTGCTTTTAACACATCACTATGAAGCTTTTAGCAGTTGGCTCTTTTTTTCGTATTTCAGAACAAATGTACAAAAACTAAACAAGCCGACGAGTAATATTAACATTTTGACATGTTAACATTTTTATCAGATACTGGTTTTCGAAATGAGGTGGAATAGTTTTTAAAATATTGGGGCGAATATTGTTGTACTGAGGACACACAAACAAGACATGTTTTTTTCATCCTCTAGTTCATCTGCACAGAAGCGACAGTCATTTATTCCCGCAGAAGTATCCGGCATGAAACGATTTCTGTGAGAGTTTATGTCGCTCACCCCTAATCTCAACCTCGTCAAGGAGTCTCTGAAGCACTTTATCTAACTTCAGAAAAATAATTTTCTGGTACAAGCATTGTTTTGAATGATGTATACAAGGTGAAACGTCTACTGTCGCTTATGTTTGCAAACCACTCTTGTTTTGCTACATCTGTAATTCTTTGTTTAAAACAGACAGAAACATTAAATCGTTTTCCAGACTTTGGTTAAGCTAAACGAAATTGCAACCCAATGTCTGTAAAAGTATTCTAGGTTTTGTGACCCAGTTAACTTCCCTTGGTTATCTAGCCTATTTAGAAGGTCGTAAGCTTGCTTGGGTAGGCGAAATGTGTCCATTTTTACGATACGTAGCCAATATTTCACAGCTCTGATACAAACCGTCCACTTGAAGGGGACACCGTTCTAGTTCACTGTAGACCATGAGTGATGGTGTGCTCACAGGCACATTCAAGAACTTTTTGCAGGCATACACATGGACCTTTTCTACCTGATCACTGTCCTGCAATGGTCCCCAGACTTCTGAAGCGTATAGAAGAGTCGGCTGAACCACTGTGTCGAACAGTTTGAAAAACGTTTCTCTCGTCATGCTATCGAGTCGTCTCAGAGATCGGATAATGTCGATAGATACTCGTTTGCCTTTGATCGCTAAACGTTTTCCTGCTTGATAAGCGCTCATAGTAGCTGTGAAAGTAAAGCCAAGATAGACATAGCTGTTGACAACTTCGAGTTGTTCTGTTCCAACATACCATTTTTCATGTCTCCCAGGGAACCCACCCTTCCTAAAAACCATCACTTTAGTTTTGTCACAGTTTATTTCAAGTTTGATGTCAGAACAGGCCTTAACTAAAAACAATTAATCTGGTTCTGTAAGCCAGATGGCGAACTTGACAGTTGTGCAAGATCATCTGCAAACATCAGAATGAAACGTTCAACAAGACCGGGACAAAGTTGTATACCATGCTTTCCTCCACGACAATTGTTCTGATAAGTGATTGATGATTACGGAGAAAAAAAATGTTGTATTGCAACGCATCCCTGTCTCAAGCCTTGTGGGCAATCGAAACAGTCTGTGAAGTCGTTCTGCACACGTACGCGTGCTTTTAAAGACTCGTACATCGCCATGACTGCTTTGGTAAATGTACGTGATGTGCCAGCTTTGACCAGGGCTCTCAATAAGGTTACATGCTGAACCGAGTCATACGCCCTCTTTAGATCGACGAAACATGCATAGAGTTTTCCAGGTTTGCTCAAATA
>JADBJO010008082.1:80943-83123 GCA_016801955.1 Conus betulinus | reverse complement strand
ATTATATTTAAAAAAAAAACATAATACTCATTAACACTGTCTAACTTCAGTACCAAATACATGCAGCCCTATTCAATTCTGTTACAAATACACATTTTACGACTAAAAGAAATGACAGAATACAAAGCATAATACTAGGTAGCCATTAACACTGCCTAACTTCAGTATCAAAGACAGACGGCCCTATTAAATTATCTAACAATCACACATTTTTACGACTATAAGTAATGACAGAATACAAATCATAAGACATAATGATCATTAACACTGCCTTACATCAGTACCAAAGACATGCGGTCCTATTCAATTCTCTCACCAACACACATTTTACAACTAAAAGAAATGATAGAAAACAAATAACAAAAGATAATAGTCATTAACACTGCCTCTACTGTCGGTCGCCGTACACATACCACTTATAAAAGACACAGTCCAATACAGTATGCATATTAAGCAGCAGTTTTCCACAATTTGCAGGACATGATCTGAGTTTCGAAGATGCAGAGGCCCACCTTAATATTGATCATTGTATGTGGACATACTTTCCTCAAAAAGACTAGAGACAGTTGAAACTCTATGTTTTAAATTACTCTTAAACTAAATTCTAATGAATCGCTCTTCAACATGAAAATATGATGAGAATCAGTGCCACATTTCTGCCTAGTGCTTGCCACAGGGAATGATAGCCACATTCAACTTGTTGATCACAAGTTGAATCAGAATCTGTAGTAATCAGCTGGCCTGCAGAGACCGCTTTGAAGAAAAGCACACAAAGAAATGGAGAGACAGGTACAAAATTTGAATTTTTGGCATGTTCGTTGTCTTTATTTAGCCTACCTGGGTTTTCGCAGAGAAAGCTTAGATGAACATCATCTCAAATCTCCTTCTTCTGTATTTACCCGGATTGTCTCACAGACAGCTTAAAGCAACAAAGTATCAAAGCTCCTTTGTCTTTATCTGCCCGGCTTGTCTCACAGATAGCTTGACACAATAAAATCGCAAAGCTCCTTTGTCTTTATTTGGCCGGTTTTTCACACATATAAGTTTATAAACATCATCTCTAAGCTCGGAAAAGAAGGAAAAAATGGGAAACACAAACACCAATAAAAACTTAATGATGCATATTTTCACTGTTATGTTCCCAGCTTTCCCCCCCCCCAACCCCCACCCCCACGTTCACCTTTTTTTCTTTCTCTTTTTGGAGTCGACCTCCCCCAATCCGAAGGCCTTCATACAGTACCAAGGGTATGAATGGCTGTTGGTTTAAACAGTCTCGAACCGTATGCAGTCTGGCCCTAGGGCGACGTCAGGCTAATGGACTTCATATGTGCAGGCGTTCCCTACATGTATGGACATCCATTGCCCTTCCCTGGTACGAGGCTCTGTCAGGGCGACCGTTTATGACCCCTCAACACTAAGAATACCATCCTATGGGTTCTCAAAATACTTTGTCTCGCTTGCACCTTGGGGATCTTTGGGTGCAGGCTTCGGGACTTAAAACTGGATCCTCTCACAACAATAGTCGGCGCAGCAAAAGAGGTGAGATAAGAAGAAAGTACGTACGTTGGAATACAACAAATGCTGAAAGACTATCCAAGAAAGATTTCAGGATTTGTACTTGGAACTGCTGTAGTGCCAGAACGAGGATCTGAACAACTAAAAAACTAGTATGTGAATTTGATGTTCTGTGTCTACAAGAAACCAGAAGTGCCGCCCACAGACCATTACAATTGGATGAATTCATAATATTCCAAAAGCATGATGGACGACGACTAGCTATGACAATAAGAAAACAACTTCAGAAACACACTGCCCAGGACAGACTTGGAACAATGGTGTGCAGCACACGTGAACTAATGGGTGTGAGGCTAGAAAGACCGGATGGTAATCAGGAAAGCCTTGTACTGACCAATGCATACAGATATCCAGGTACCCACATCATCAAAAACGGATTGGACCTTTCTGAGAAAATAGAACATAAATTTGAAGACTCTGTTATACCATGTGGAGATCTTAATGCAGGCTCAAATTGCGGGGATCAACATGGTACCAATCCTCAAGGAATTGCACTGGAAGTGATGTTGGATGAAGTACTTCTTAGCGCACTGGCATTATCATTCCCAACACATACAGGGAGGCTGGGTGACACTGACAGTGTCATTGACTTTGCACTCATTAGA
>JADBJO010008082.1:37500-68550 GCA_016801955.1 Conus betulinus | reverse complement strand
AATTTACACAACATGTAAACTATAGAGAGAGCGTCCATGGCCACTTTGTCAGTTCTTGAGCACTGTCAATCATATTTGGATAGGTTAATGTGTAGGACGAACGGTTAACCACTCAAAAAAAAATTGTTTAAACAAATTTAAAGATAAATACCAACTGAACTCTGTGTGTGTATGTGTGTGTGTGTGTGTGTGTGTGTGTGTGTGTGTGTGTGTGTGTGTGTGTGTGTGTGTGGTGTGATGAAAATCTCCAAATCTAGTGATACTTAAGACTTGTATACACAGTGATTACAAGAAATACTTTTGTCCTTTGCTGCTTTTCAGTTGTGTTGACATTTGAAAACATCAACGCATTGATCTACATACCTTTAATTGGCAGCTGTACCAACACTGAAAAAGGCAATTCCCATTAACTACGATGCTGAACACAAACACTATAACTGAACTGAACTCAGCGTCCTCCTCAGGCTTCAGAATGTCAACTTTCCATGTTACGGTATCTTCTAGGAGTAATGTAACAGCGCGCTTAGATATTTCCGAAGGAGATACGTGGAGTGATCAATATGAACCATTCATAAAGACCTCCGAAATGATCGAGAAAAAATTGGGTTTTTATTGTGTGTTTGTTTGGGATCTGGGGAAATTTTATGATTATCCTGATCATGCTTCGTCTCCCTGCATCCAGCTACAGCGTTTTCTTCCTGCAACTTGCCTGCTCTGACCAGCTGGTGTTGATACTAGTTCCCCTCCACACACTGATTCAGAAGGAGTTTAAGATGCCACCCTTTAAAAATCTCGGCTCCTGGCAGTGTAAAATGTACAAGATGCTACAAAGCGTGGTTCTGGCTTTATCTCCATGGATGCTAGTTTCACTTAGCATGCTAAGAGCAGCTTCTGTACTGTGGCCGATTCGCGTCAAGGCTGTATGGACAATGGGAATGTCACGAGTTACTGCTGGTATAGTGACCTTCATCATCGCTGTGATTAATTGTCACAATCTCTATGGATTCGATATCGCATTTAGTCATAAGGTGTGCACTTTTATGGTGCATCTGAAACGTATAAATGGTTTACTGTCCATATTGCTGGTTCCATGAACTTAGCCATCATGTTTTTTGCACCGTTAGTGCTTTTGGTGATCAACAACAGTATTCTTGTCTGGACAGTGGTCAGATCTGTCAGAACACACACACATCTTTCTGTACAACAATCAATCCAGGATTCCAGGCAACAGCAAGTGTCTTCATTGACCGTCACCTTGACCGTAGCATCTTTTTTATGCAATCATCTTCACAATACCTCTTGTATTTTGGCTCATAGCAGCTCCATACATTGAAGTGGATGAGCTTGTAAAGTTAGGCTTACAGTTGATAGTCGGTAAAACCTGCTACGTTATGCTGTACTCTAATAATGCTGTCAATTTCTACTTATATTGTCTAACAGGTAGGAAGTTCAGAACGGAGCTTCGGAATATAACATTCCAGATTTGGGGGCTATTCCGCACGATAGAAACAGTGAGTTCTAACCAAAGATCTGTTCCATCAATGACAAAGACAGTCTCGAGCGCTGGCTGTCCTGTGGCTACAGAAATGTAAAAGACGGAGTGTGTACTGCCACCAATAGCGATTTTGGGAAGCCTTCCATTGCTCAATGATAATGACTTTGCCGACAATGAATTAAATCAGTCTACTGAAATGTCTATCTGTATATCTCTCTCTCTTTCTCTCTATCACATACACGGGCACGTACACACACACACACACACACACACCACACACACACACACACACACACACACACACACACACACACACACACACACACACACACACACACACACACACACACACACACACACAACACACACACACACACACACACACACACAACACACACACACACACACACACACCACACACACACACACACACACACACTTCATAGCTAGCTGCATAGATACTTGAAAAAATCCCAAGATTAAGATGCTGAACACTGCGCCACAAAAATGGACGTGGTCACAGGTTGGTGCAGGGCATGCAAAAAACAGAAACGATAATGAAATGCATACCCAAATGCCTTTAATTTCTATGCAGGAAGAAACGTAAACACCAAAATCGGCCCAGTTGCATACACGAACGACAGACTTGTATCTAAAGGAAAGGGGGCATGAGAAAAAAAATGCATGAAAAGAAAAGGAAAAGTGTAAATAGGGACAGGACGTGTTAACAAAAATGAAATAAAAAGGTAGAAGAACAGAATTACATAGAAAGGAAAAAAAATGTAATAAGGACAGGACATGTTTTCTCCTTGGTGCCATAGCTGCTTATTTATGTCGATTTTGTTTTGTATTATGCGAAAAGAGAAACATATCAGCGCCACAGCTGTTTGTTTGTAACAAAGGTTGTTTTCTATTATGCAGAAGAGGAAAACATAATAAAACTAGTAAAAGAGGAAAAAAAATATCAAGAAAAAGAAAAGAAAAAAAAGAAATAAAAAAGAACCCCAGAAAAGAATGAAGGACAGAAAAAAACATAATCTCCTGTGGAAAGAAACTCTAAGACATCTTTAAAATGTATGACTGCATTGTATTGTCTTTGGTTGCATTTTCGCTATCTATACATTCCATTTTCAAATAGTTTTACTGTCATCCAGAGTACAACTTAGTGTCCCCGTTTTAGTGATCAAATGATAAAGTCTGGACAGACATGTGGTATGAATGTGAAAAGGTCTACAACGAAAACCAAATGAATGACAACAGGCAGCACAATCATAGTCATTAGGGAACGAGGACAGAGGAGCAGCTGCTAGGAAGATCATCTCCTCCCTCGCAGACACCAGAACTTTTTTGAAATGCTGCTAGACACACCCAGTGCCAGATGCGTGCATGGATCAGAGAGGGAATGTTTGCAAAAAGCATTAGGACAAACACGTTGCCTTCACTTTGAGGATAGCTGGCATGTGATTTTTTTTTTTATAACAATGGGTGTGTAACTTCATCCAGTGGGGATGATTGGTGTTTGGGAATCTATGAATGTGTGTGTGTGTGTGTGTGTGTGTGTGTGTGTGTGTGTGTGTGTGTGTGTGTGTGTGTGTGTGTGTGAGTGAGTGAGTGAGCGCGTGCGCACGCGCGCGCGAGAAAATTCCGGGCACATCAAGTGGGAGAACTTTGTGTCAAATGAAGAGATAAAAGGCAAATGCCAAAACATCCTGCATCAACCACTATCTGCAAGCATTGCCTCCATTGGCTAGGCCATGGATGGAAGCTTCCCACCAACAACACCTGCAAACCAGGGTGTCAAGGGAGCAAAATCTGTCCTGGAGGACTTTAAGCGACAACGATTCCATTTATGAGATAATTATGGGTCTTTCACTTGTCAAGCTGGTATTGATGTGAGGAACTGCGTTCATACTATTTTCAGGCTAGTCTGAATGCATATGGACCATACGGTCGTAGCTTTAAAGGAGATCATTACAGTGTGAAAAATGACCTCAGAATTTGCTGAAGGTTTTGATACACATTTGGCGTCAAGAAGTGGTTTTTAGGCTATTCTGTCGGAACTACGTGTGAATGCTGATGTGTGGAAGATAGGGATTCATTGTGGATGTGAACATGGTGGTAAAGAGACAGTGGGGATCACCGGCAATCACAGGGAGCAGTCAATGTCAAGTCGTCAAGAGGCAACCCACCGGAGGAGACACTGCACTGCTGCCGAGTCACTTCAGTGGTGTTCAGTGGCGCCTGTTCTGATCTAACATACGCAGGACACCACCTACTAAGCCCCCTACTGACGACAATAATTGCTTAGTCGCGGAGCCGGCGTGAGTGAGCTCTCCCTCCGGAGGGCGCCACACGTCCGTCCGTCCAACGACAGCCCCCATGGACTCGCCGATACCGGTGACCCCGACGGAACCAAACCAAGGCCACAGACGTGGAGAGGACATCGAAATTGAGGTCACCATGAGAGCAGGGCATGAAGGGACCACAGAATTTGAGACACTTTTTTTTTTTTGCTGATCGATGAGAATGAGGATGATTAAGATGATGCTACGGATTTCCATTTCGGTCTGAGACTACATGACAGGGCTGTACTCTACGCTTCCTTTCATAATATATCCCGGCGTCAACCAGGCCCGAGAGATACAGACACCTGCAGTGTTGGTCAGGAAATTTGAGCAACACTCTCAGAAACGCATCCATTAAGTGGATGAAACTCGACTGTGTGGTCCCAGTCTTCCCAACTGAGCCCGCAGCAAACTCAGGTTTCAGTGCATTTGGATTTTTGATGTGTATATCATAAACAGAGCACAAACAATATTTTTCTCTAAGACATACTAGTGAAAGCAGCCACATATACATCGAGGCTGAGCAGAGAGCAAAATGGTGTGAACACTTGAGAACCTCTTGAATCCGCCCCCGCCCCTCAATTGTACCTCTATATACACCAACAACAATCCAGCTTTTAGGCATTGACAGCTGTCAAGTCATCAAATGTATCTGTTTCCTCAAGACAGGCCAGCCAGGACAAGCTAACATGCCACCTGAATTGTGTTAAAGCCCAGTATTATTAATCATGAACTGAGATGCTACATCCATTCTTGTGTGCGTGTATGCGTGCGTGCGTGCGTGCGCGCATGTGTGCATGCACATCCATGTGTGTGTGTGTGTGTGTGTGTGTGTGTGTCCACGAGCTCGCCACCTACTGGTTACTGACTGACGTATGATTCAAATCAGCCCTGTGTTGACTGGATGTGTGTGAGATCCATATCAGCCAATAGTCGTGTGGTTTAGAACGACGACAATGAACTGATCTTGGCCCACAGATTTGGTTTGATGAATTTATCAAATCAACAACTTGTTGGCTATCACAGACAGTCCACAGCCATCCAGCCCATATGAAAATAGCACTCTTCAGTTTCTGGCTTACTTGCCCGGCTGATGAACTCAAGCTGTGACCTTTACTGCTGTGTAGAGATAAGTGGGAGGGTGGGCCCTATGGGAACACTGCGTGTAGCAGTTGCAGACAACGAGTACTGTGTGCTTCTAATGCTGATGTTTTCTCTTGTGTTTATATGCTTTGTTATGCTTCCACACTCCATAGCTGGATATAATTAACTCTGTGTATGATGTGTGTGTTGGTTTCTTCTTTGTTCCTTTTGATATAACTTCGTACCAGTGAACTCAGGCTGCGACCATCACCACTGTGAAGAGATAAGCCGGAGGGTGGGCCCTATGGGAACAGCGCGTGTGGAGCAGCTGCAGACAACGAGTACTGCGTGATTCTCGTGCTGATGTTTTCTCTTGTGTTTATATACTTTATAATGCTTCCACACACTCCGTAACTGGATATAATTAACTCTGTGTGTGATTTGTGTGTTGGATTCTTCTTTGTGCTGTTTGATATAACTTCGGTACATCCAACGTTTGTGTGTATCCCTAAGTTGTTTTTTGTTTGTTTGTTTGTTTGTTGTTTGTTTTTGGGTGGGGGTGGGGATGGGGGGGGTTGTGGGTGCTGAGTGCGTCAGTGAAGTACCAGGCGGCTCTGTATAGCGTCGTGCTAGTGTTCATCGCAGCATGAGAACCGTGGTGCTCAGACATCATACATCCACCAAGTGCTTATTTTCCTCTCTCTCTCTCTCTCTCTCTCTCTCTCTCTCTCTCTCTCTCTCTCTCTCTCTCTCATACATACATAAGAGTGAGAGTGTGCAAGTGAGTACTCAAGCGTGCTTTCATGGTAGAATAAGCTGTGATATGATTTCTCTTCCCTCTCTCTCTCTCTCTCTCTCTCTCTCTCTCTCTCTCTCGCTCGCTCGCGCGCTCGCTGCGGTCGTGTCTGTATGCGCGCACGCATGCGCGCGCGTGTGTGTGTGACCGACCCTGCATTGGCTAGTCTTGTTGCTTACATGTGGGTCTACTTCTTTCCGATCTTTGTATGTGCATGCGTGTTTGTAATTCCAATTAATGTAGGTGTGGGATGGAAATCAGTTTCAGTGTGTGTGTGTGTGTGTGTGTGTGTGTGTGTGTGTGTGTGTTTGTGTGTGTGTGTGTGTGTGTGTGTGTGTGTGTGTGTGTGTGTGTGTGTGTGTGTGTGTCTGTGTGTGTTATCCCTCTGTGTATATACCGCTGTTGTTGGTGTATGGGTTTCTATCAATATGTTTGTGTGTTTGTGGGCACGCTCTCTCTCTCTCTCTCTCTCTCTCTCTCTCTCTCTCTCTCTCTCTCTCTCTCTCTCTCTCTCTCTCTCTCTTCAGTTTGTGAGTAAGCTCGCCGTGAAGATGAAAAATGCGACAACATTTTGCATTGGTGTGTGTATATATGTGACATCAGTTTCAAATAATTTGAACGGGCGAAAGTACAAGGTCAGGTAGGAAGCATTTGATTGTTTATAAGTGACATCTGCATGTGCGGCATGCTAAAATCTTGCTTTAATAAAAGCATGGTGTGGCTGTGATAGAATCGGTATCGGCATGCTACACAAATACGTAGAGCACATAGAAAAACAAGCAAAACATGCCTAGGCTGTTCTAGGGAAACTGCCACCATGTTCCCAGTGAAGCTGACCAGTGCTGACAGTGACTGTTTATTTGTGCCCAGTACCAGCTGTCAGGTAGGCGTACCACGAAAAATTTTCTGTCAGTTGTAAAGGAAAAGTATGCATGTCCAATATGTCTTAGTTTGAGCGTGATTGATAAGGGAATGCATGCTCTCCACTGCGTTGAACTTTCATTTCACTTTGTGTGTGTTCGTTAGTCTGTTTCAATCGGTTTTTGTTGGCAAATCTTTCTGGTGCTTGCCAGCAATGCATACGAAAGAAAACCCATTCATGTTTGGTATCGTTCTGTCAGTCAAAGACCCCACAATCCAGTGACATCAATCGACCACAGTTCGCTGCATTCGGGCGCAAAGTATTAATGAAGAAACACAGCACCCTATTTCCAACACACCATCAACAAGACAGCTAGTACGACTTTACGCATAGGGAGGAAAGCTTGTGGGAGGTTAGCGCGAGGAAGCTGGCAGCTGTAGGCTGCAGTGTGTTGTTTAATCAAACTGCGGCTGTCTCCATCCCTTCCTCTCTCTCCTTTCCTCTGTGACTGGTAGGTGGTCACAAGTTATTGCCCTTGTCTTCAACTAAGTATTCCTCTGCGGAAAAGTGTGAGTCATGCTTTCTAAACAGCCTACACCACCAATGAAAAACATAGAACAGAGAGCAAATTCAGCTGAACATCTCCAAAGGCCAGCTTTTAGATGTTACCACCAATCCTTTGACTCAAAGCCTGAGGTAATCAAACCCACCAGTTAGCTAAAGACAGGCAAAGCAGGACCTGCAAGAAGACCACAAGATGCGTTTTAGGTCAGCACTGTATCAAGTGAAATTCGACGTCGATTCTCGCAGAAAGTCTGGAGAAAAAAAAGAACATATGCCAGAAAAAGGGCACCTGATTAAACCACCTCTGAAGCAAAGACTCGCCTACTGCAGCAGAAGGAGATGAATAAGAAAACATACTTACGAGAATAAAGAAAGCCCTTGCTGCACGTCTCAGAGAAGAACAGGCAGGTTTTCGACAAAGGGTGAGGAGTTGTTTGACCAACACTGGGGCTATCCTCTCTTGATTCACTCTGTTGAGCTGATATGATGTATTGCCTTTGTGCATTGATAATGTGATATACTCCCTTGATTTACATAATTGATCCAATCGATCCAGTATTATGGAATATATTAAAGTGCATTTATGATGAAATATATTTCCTTGATTTATGCTATTGAGCTGGTAGTATATACTTCCTTGAGTACAGTGTACTTGATTTGCGTTGTGTGTTGAAAATGTAGTATGATGTGTTACTCAGAGGTATTTAATGAAATGTATATTACTTTCACGTGTATGATGAACAAACTCAGTGGTCATAATTTGCTTCAGGGACAATAGAGTTTGTGATTTAAAACATACTATAGTAGACAAGCACAAGCACACACTCCCGCATAGGTACATGCTCCCAATTCATTCCCATCACCCCCATACCCCCTTATTTTCCATGTGTGTGTATATGTGTGTGTGTCCAGTTCCACACCCAAATATGTTGGCATGTCTACTTGCTCCCATCTGTTCAATTTCAGTTTTATGATTTCTGGCAATTGTGATGCCATAATATTGAAGTAACTGTTTTGGTGGCCATTTTCCAATGTTATAAAGTGCTTCCTGCAATCTGTGGCTGGCGGATGTGAGGTGTTCTGCAGGATTCCAGGAAGCAAAATCGTCGACGTGGAGGGCTTTGAAACACATGTTTGGGAGTTTTTTCAGTGATGTCATCAATGCAAATGAGAAAAAGTGTTGGGGAGATGACTCCTCCTTGCTGCATGCCTTGCTAGATTAGTGACATGGTGGCTGACGTGTTCTCTCCAGTTTCACTCTCGCAGTTTGGTACTGGAGGGATTTGTAAATTCAACGGAATATCTTCCTTTCCACTTTTTTGTTGAGAAGCTTCAGGAGAGGTCCTGCCCCCATACTTTGTCAAATGCTTCTGTCAGGTGTGCAAAGAAAATGAGTAGCTTCTTTTTCTCTTCAAAGACATTTTCTGTCTCCAGGGCAAGATACACGAGCTGATCGTCTGGGTCGGTAGCTGGATTTCTTGGGTTTGTCTTCGTGTTTCTTTCTAATGGGGGTGATGACTCCTTCTCTCCATTGGTCTGGAAATTTCCCCATGTACCCGTGTTGATGATCAGAAGTTTCTGTCTGGCTATGGGTCCAAGGTTCTTAATAATGTTTCTCTGGGGTTTTCTTGCACTTGAATTTCTTGATGACTGTGTTGAGTTCTGCCATGTAGCAGGCTGTCATCCTAGATTAGCTTGGTTTCTGGGTTTTTAGCTTGTCTTTAAATCTCCTTGCAGACTTCCTGCATTCGAGAATCAGACAGTGTTGTTTAACTTCCTTCTTTGTGGAAATATGCCAGGATCTTGCCAGCATAATGCTGACCATTTTCCTCAGTGGCATTTCTGCTGTATCTCACACCAGTGTCTTCATTTAGGGTTCTCAACAAGGTCTACAATTTGCTCGTGCCCTTCTCCATATTCAGATTGTTGGTCTTCTCAGTCCAGCTATTCTCGGTATCTTCTTCTTATGGCGGTTGAAAGTCTTTTCACTGCTGGCGTGTCTCTGGATGTTCTCTAGAGTTGAGCTCTGCTCCATGACCTCTTTGGTAGAATTTAACTCTGTATGAAGCTATTTTAGAGTATCGCTCAAATCTGGTCTGCAATGCTTGGCCATCGCCAGAGTACTGTTTTTTTTCCAGTTTGGTTCCAAGCTGTGCTCAGTGCATCATATAGCACAGATGGTAATGATCACGGGCATATGGTCGCTTTCTCCTGAGTGCTGACTGTTCCGTGGGTGAGTCGTTGGGTGCCTTCTGTAGCTATTGCCAGGTCTGGTGTTGAGCTGATCTTCCATGCTCTGGTGTAGCAGGTGGGTTTGTCATCAGGCTGATTGATGAAAATAAGTTTGTTTTCCATCATCCGGTCCTCTAGTTCTTCACCACGCGAGTCCATTTTAGTGTAACCCCAGCTTGGAATACGACTGTTGAAATCTCCAACCAGCAGGTGTCTGGATGATTGCAAGTTCGCTTTGTGGGGCGCAAGAGCTGAGACAGGAGGGCTGTATCAGTCTGTGATCAGTAAGTCTCTTCTGAGCAACAGCAGCTTGATGGCAGGCTATTCCAGTTCTTCCTTTCCTGATCTGCACAGCTCCACTGCAGGGGTGGAAGTTTTAATTCCTCCCTTGTGTCTGTCTTCACGGTCTTGGCGGAAAACCTCATAACTTGTCATGGGGAATCGTTGAGGATCTCTCAAGTGAGTCTACTGAAATGACGTCAATGTCGTTTTTATGGAGAAACACCTGAAGTTCGAGGTTATTGTTTCCCTACCTTTCAGTATTCTACCGACCCACTGTGAGGCTAATAAGTGTCTGGTTTGTATGGTTAGTAGCTCTTCACTGCCTTCCCACAACGTTCAGGTTAACAAAGACACTGGGGTTACTTGAGATGGTCCCTTTGATACTGAAGGCCTAGATATGCCCCTCTCTGGTTGTCGCTGATAGGGACGATGCCATGACGAAAGTGTAGTCTGACGCATAATCATATTGTTGATGCGTGTTTGTCCCGATTTATCCCCGAAACCTGTTTTCTGACTGGGGGTCTCCCCCCAGCGTAAGACTTAAAGTCCTATCCTTTTAGCACAAGGGGGTGGTTTGTTCACGTAGGTGTCTTTCTCCAGGGCTTGGAGCTTACAGCGTGGCTCTGATTGCATACCTTTCCTGTCATAGGACATATGGAGTATTCAGGTGGAGATAACAGCGTTGACTGTCATCTTGCCCCATCCTGCAAGCAATATTGCTGTTTGGTCCATGACTGTTTATTTGACCTGGCAAGCCTGACATATCTCAGCTAACCCTCATATCTGGATCATCCCTTTATCCACCACCCAAAGACCTGCCTGGTTGGGGATGTTTGCTCCTGGCCCAGGTGTCCCTCTCAAAATCCAGTAAATTATTTCACATTCTAAATGAGTAAAAGTTCCTGAAAAGAAAGTTAAACAGGAATAAATCGTATCTATGTCAATTTACAGATCGTCTTTATCTCTAAATCATCATGTTTTAACTTCGTTTCTTGTCATAGCCTCTTACGACTTGTTTACACACCCCCTGTGTCATTACAAAGACTCACAACTATGCCCTCACAAACGCCTTGATGAGAAATGTTGATGACTAGTCTGTCCTTCACTTAGTGTTGCTCTCCATACAAAAGCACCAAGCTTTTCATGGCATGGCTCGAAATAAAAGATCTCACTATCCCAAACCAATATGACTATTGTGTCCCAAACGAGCTAAACAGTGGTTGACGAAACATTAATTTAATACATGACATAATTCAGGACATAACACATATAATGAAATTACAAGGAGAGCTATGACGTGAGAGTGATAAGCTATTTAGCTGAGCAGAAATCGTGGCTTCACGGGGAAGAGCGTTAAGGAAGATGTTGCTAAGCCAATGACACAAAGATCTTTTGCAGACTTCCAGAATCACCTTTTCATCATAACACTCAGCAAAAGTGAAACACAGTTCATTTCATTAGTAAAGGAGAGAGAGAGAGAGAGAGAGAGAGAGAGAGAGAGAGAGAGAGAGAGAGAGAGAGATTCGGTAAGATGTTTTGTTTTGTACACATTTTTGGCTTCAAGAACTGGTGAACAGGTAGCATGCGGCCTGTCTATCCGCCTTGATGATCCTCTTTGGACTCTTCTCCAAAGAGGCATTGGAACCCTTTTCCCCTTTGGATGGATCATAATTAATAATCACTTGGGCATCCACATACTATAATCTTCTCCCTCATTCCAGATACTGGATGGGTGTATGATAGATTTGCCTTTTTTTCTCGATGGGCTATCTATAAAAGCTTACAAGTTCCATTCACCATCTAATATTTTGCTGCACTCGCACAGAAAGAGACCTTTCTCTCCTCCTCTCTCTCTCTCTCTCTCTCTCTCTCTCTCTCTTTCTCTCTCTCTCTCTCTCTCTCTCTCTCTCTCTCTCTCTCTCTCTCTCTCTCTCACCCATCAGCAAAACAGGAGTGAAATCTTTCGTTTCAGAGGGTCCAAATGGTATATTTATTCTTCTGGGAAAGCTTCACTGTACATGGGCTTCTCGCCTGACCCTTTAGCAAAAAAGGGGGAAAACAATAGGAAAACAGAGAAAATAGCAGGAACGGGATACTTCTTCCTCTTTTTCTGACTAACAAACCTTACCTTGATATTCCAAGCAAGAAAGAAGAGACAAGACATAATGTCTAGCCAGATACCATATGAACTACTGGATTAGAAGTCATAATGCTTTTTTCTCACATACATGCGATTAAAAACTCAGCTGCCTGAAACCAGAAACACTTGAGATATGGGCTGTCGCCGCTTCAGGCGCTCTGGAACACAGAAGCTATCAAACATACTGAAGGCAGATATCCGGCGTTCGGAAACTCCCTTCACAGGTCACAATCTTTGGAACCTATGAGTAACAGAGGCTAACATATCTTTCTCTCAGCCAACGCAATGAGTTCTGCTCATAAATCAGTTCCTTAAAAGTATCGTTAGAATAAATGCTTTCTTTCTTTTACTTCCAATTCTGCACCACTTTCACACGGAAGGGTATAGTCACCAAAAAACTTCGATATAATACTCCCAGTTCGGCTTGTATACCTCCCTGTCAAACATCGTATTTATGTCCACATTTCCTATTAATGTTGGTGTGGGTTGTATAGGTTTTGTCTAAGGACCGTAAAATGAAAGGAAGCAGATGAATTATAAAATCATGGAAGTGATGACTCTCCAAGGCTGGAAGACCTACACCGCAGTTTAATAATGCCCTAAAGAACGAGAAGTAAGTAAGCAAATCTAGCTTAGGGAATGGTTTGCGCCATTTTGACATGCCAAGCATAGCAGTAGTAACGGAAGTTTTTACACAAACACACACACACACACACACACACACACACACACACACACACACACACACCAACACACACACTACCCGCCAATAATAATGTAATACTAGCTAAGAGTGTATGGAGAGTGGGAGAGAGAGAGAGAGAGAGAGAGAGGGGGGGGGGCGTTCTTACATATACCAATTGTGAAGTGAAAGAGCTGCCCATACTATTTAAAATAAATGCCTTATTGACTTGAATCAAAGAAAAAAAAACGAAACAAAACAAAGATAATGATTACTAGTGATAGGTATGTCCAATGAACATGGTAAATGTTAAAGCTTTGGTCTTTTAAACAGAATTTCCTGTGAATATATGTAGAATGTTGAATATTACTTATACTTGAAACACTGTTTGTTTCTAAGATTTAAAACAGTCGCAAAATATAAGTCAACAACAGAACCAGGTGAGACAGTACATAAAGTAAATTCTATGTAACAAATCAGCCAGACTGTTACCAGTGGTAAGGTAAACCATATGTTTTGTTAATCGGAGAGCTACACAGCATTGAAAAGGTACTTGCTGACAAGAAAATGTTCTGCACAGCAATAATTTTTGTTGTAATTAATTAATTTTCACATTCATATACACAAATCATTTTCATCAAGGTGCCTAGTCAAGGAAGACTAATCTTTTACATCCACAAGTGAAAAGTGGATATCAGAATCCTCAGCAATTAGCAATTTTTCTTCAGTGTTTTAAAATGCATGTAACAAGTCTGTATTTGAGCCATTTGACTTTTCAGGCAAGTGTGCAGAGACAGCGTTGAGAATAGCATTGCTACTGATTTCATTCTACTAGTGCATGAAATACACCAGATCAGACTGATGGACATGTGGAACATGGCCTACTGATCGGAATAATAGTTTTGCTTTTTCCCCTCAAATTCAGTAACCCGAGCACGTGCAGTAAAGACAGTCACCAGTCGGGGAGTACGGTACAAACTCCCGAACATGTGCAGTGAAGAGAGTCATCAATCGGGGAGTATGGTACAAACTCCCTTTTGTTAATGTGGGATATGTGGACGTAGAGAACAAAGGATGGACACAGAGGATCATACGTTTCAAGGACCATGTTTCAGCTTTTTTTTCTTTCTTCTTTTTCTTTTCGTTCGCTATACAGATCTCATAGGGCATGAGCATTAGCTTGAAGGAAGAGGACGGCTTAAAGAAACATGTACATCTTTATATCGGGAAACAACCATCTTTTTATCTTCAAAATATATGCCTGCTTAGAGGAAAATAGCGTAGTCGATTACTTCATTTGCGTCACAGTATTTGTCAGGAGAGACATTCAATATTAAAATGATCAGTTCAGTTCAGTAGTTTATGTAATGTCTTTTCATCGCCAGATGATATTAGACACTTAACTAAAGAAAAAAAAGAAAAAAAGAAAGAAAACCTTCACACTTAACTTATCATCCACATTAGTACTTTCAAACCCACATCTGATATATGCATGCTTACATAAATGAAATACCCAAGCGGTACATAAAATTAAATCTTTATAAAAGTTTTGCAACCTGTGACTGCAAAATAACCATGGCAATTTCACCAACATGTGAACCATATCAGACACTACCAACATTATCAAAGTTTGTCATCTCAGTACCTTTCTCCTGATAGAGCGTGGTCAACACTGAGCATTCAAATAAAAGATGACGTACAGAAATCTTTTCTCTGCAGACACAAGTAATACCATGAGAATATTTAGTGTTCCAAGTATTCAGCCTCAATTTATGAATTAATCTGACAATGTGCCTGGGACACGATGGTAAACGAGACATTTTTTTACTCAAATTCTTCTTATGTATATATTTTTGTTCTATTTTTTTTTATTTGGATAAATTCACAAGTGGATCAATCTAAGGGATTTTTTAATAAGTTTTCAGCATTTCTGTTTGCTCCTTCTTTTTTCAAGACTGTCTGCTATTTCATTCCAATTTATACCACAGTGAGATGGGACCCAACAACAATCAGTTCTTATGCCTAGAGATATGACACAATGCAACAGATGTTTTATTTCAAAAAGCAAATCTTTTCTAGCTTTGCAGTCCCAACACTCTGGTAGTTTGTAAAACAGGTTTGGAATCAACACAAAGTAAAATTTTATAGAAAGCAATTGGTGTATCATATATGTAAGTCAAAGCCTTCAGTATTGCATATAATTCTGAGGTATAGATTGAAAACCCCTTCCCGAAATATATGATTTCCTGACATTTAAAGTTGGTATGATAAAGCCAGAACTACTGTCAGAGGATTCCATTACAGCCCCATCTGTAAACACTTTTAAATGATTTGGATAGCTGTTTTCTAAATGTTCAGGGAACTTCAGTTGTTAAAATATATTGCATTATCACTTTTCTTTATCAAAGTGTATTTCTAATCAAAAGAAGCATTTAGGAGCTCCCAGCATTGTATGTACTGCAGGAAATTCTGATATAGCAGTAATATCAATATTACAATGTGACATAGTCAGATGTGTAGTTTCTAGTTGGTTGAATATATGACATGTGTTTTGACCTCTTAGGAAAATCTTTACTGGGATCCATCAGTATTTCTTCATTAACTGAATTTTCAACAGAAAGGCTTCTGCCAATATATTTGGATACATCCAATATTCGCTTCTCATTTAGTGGTAATATATTTGTGTTCTTTATAACATCTATGAGTGTTTTTTATGAACTGGGACTCCCAGAGCTAATTTCATGACCTTACTATCCAAGCTTTGCAATCTATTTAAAAGAGAATTAGGTGCAGAGAAATACACTTTCCTGCCCATGTGTCAATTTTGATCAGACTAAAGAGATGTATAGATGTAAAGGGTAATGACAGTCCTGATCGCATGGTTGACAACACATAATTTTAAGAACGTTTAATTTTTTTCTTGTTTTATCAATCAAATGTTCAACATGTGTTTTCCATTCAGATTAGGAGTTAAGGATACTCCCTGGAACTTAACTTTTTAGTTTATATTCCAGAATCTGACCATCTAGCAAAAGTGAGGATAGTATCTTTGGGTTTTCACCATTGTTAAACAACGTAAGACACGTTTTTTTCTCCAGATAGTTCTAATCCGTTCTTCTTCATATACATATAGATAATTAATCCAATTCCTTTTGTTACAACTTCTGTACAAAGTTTACTGGTCTTTATTGGAATGCTTCCTTAATTTACAGTTAACCCAAATAGCGATAATCATCATCTGCATATTGAACCACCTGCGTTGTTTTTGACATTGATTTAGGAAGATCGTGGATTAGATTGTGAACAACATGGGAGCAATAACTGATCCCTGAGGAATACCCATATCTACATTCCTATAGGATGAATAAGTTTCTTCCAATCCGTGTACATATGCTTCTTTCTGTTAGGAAGCCTTTAATGTACTCAAACATTCTCCCAGAAATACCAACATTTTTTTAATGTGTACAGTAGCCTTGCGTGCCATACGCAGTCATAGGCTTTTTAATATAAAAAAAAATGTAGCAAAAGTACTTTTTCTGTGGGAGAATTGTTTCTTAATGCGACCCGTCAGTTTTACTAAATGATCTGTGGTACAACGACCTTTTCGAAAGCCTGCTTGCTGAACAGGAATCACACTGTCTTTTTCACAGTAATATAACAATCGTTTTTGAATATTTTTTTCCTAAAAGTTTACCAACATGAGATGTTAGAGCTATGGGTCTGTAGCTGTGTACAGCTGTCCTTGGTTTTCTTTCTGTGAGTACTGGGACTACTACTGAACTTTTCCAGTTTCTTGGAATAGTGCCATTAATCCAACATTTTTGGAATAATGAATGTAGTAATACTTCCTACGAAGAAGGTAAATCTCTGATGAGTTGATAGAACACTTCATCAAGGCCAACAGCTGAATCATGTGATGGGATAGAATCTAGTGTTTCTGATAGTTCTGATAACAGTAAAGAAGAGTTTAGAAAATGTCCATTTTCTTGTGGAGGAGCCATGTATTCATCTTTTGCTCCTCATTGTTTCTGTGACAACGGGATTCTGGCTCAAGATTTTTTGACTGGCTAAAAGCTGAAAATATATCAGGAAAAGCTTCAGCTTTATCCAAAGCAGTTGGAAAATCGGTTTTTTAGCTTTATAGGGTATGACTGAGTTTTATAGCAGCTTTTCATTTCTTTGACTCCAGGACCAGGCTGCTGCTAACTCAGTAGTGGGGCGACCATCCCCAACCCGGCGGGTCCCCGGGTGGCGGATAGGGGAACGGCCCTCAGATATGGGGGTTAGCTGTGATATAAGTCAGCTTGCCTGGCCGATTACGCAGTCCCGGACCAACTGGCGATGTTCCTACCAGGACGGGGTGGGTCAACAGGTGGCACTGTTGACCTCACTGAAATACCCTATGTATTCTATGATGGGCTCATCATGTGGTCATGTGGTCGTGGTATAACCTCTAGCCCTGGGGTGGGATCCTCAGAGAAACGATACTCCCTCTGCTCACAGGGCAGGACGAACGGGCCATGAACTAAGGATGAGGCACCACGAAAGAAAACTCCAGCTGCAGACGGTGGTATCGGCCACTGGCGCAACTTAAACCACGATACCACGCATCTACGCTTCCATCATGATGCAGTCCACAGAATTTCAATGTGGCGCTCGGCCTTCAGAGACACGCTGGGGAGGTCGGGGGCCTGGCCCTATGCCTCAAAGGGGCCTACCTCAAGCGGTCGGTGGTCAGACTGAGAAATTCTGCATGCCAATGCGACGAAAAAGGAGACGTCATCCTCCTGCTGATGCCAAGCAAAAAGTACCACCCAGAATGCTCAACATTCTCCAGTGGAATGCAGAAGGGGTGCATAAGAAGAAACTTGGCTTTGTCAGAAAGGATGCATCAAGAAAATATTGACATTGCATGTGTCAAAGAGACACGTTTGACCGTAAACCATCGTTTTCAAGTGAGGGGCTACGAGACCATCAGGTTGGACCGTGAGGAAAGAAACAAAGAGGGTGCTTGTCTTGGTGCAGAATTCCATCACCGCACAAGAAACTCAAGATCAACACCAATTAACAGGCAGAGATCCAAGGGGTTGATATAGTCTTAAGGAACACAACATCAGGATCTACAATGTCTATTGCCCTCAAGATCGTTATCTTTCCCTCACATACATGAAAATCCCAGACAACAACTGCGTGGTGGTGGGCAATTTTAACAGTCACCCAGAGAGATGGGGCTATGAGGAATCAGACAAGAGAGGGCGAAGAAAGTTGAGGATTGGGAGATTGATACACATCTTCATCTCATCAACCAAGTAGATGATGAACCCACCTTCTACTTTAGACGCTGGAGGACCACATCAACACCAGATCTAGCGTTCGCCACCAACGACCTGTACGTCAGGACCACAAGAACAGTCCTCAACCAGCTTGGAGGAAGTGACCACAAGCCCGTCAAACTCTCTATCAACCTCAACTTACAGGCTCCACAAGCAAAGTGTTTTCCCCGCTGGAATTATAAAAAGGTGGACTGGACTCTCTTCAAGACCCTCACACAGATACATACACAAAGCCAATCAACATCAGGCAAAAGGACTCAACAAGATGGTTAAGGCTTCACAAAGGCCGTCTTGAAAGCTGCCACAGAATCCATCCCAAGAAAAGCACGTAAAGACTACGAGCCCTACTGGACAGAGGAAGTCCAGAATCTGGAAGATGTCGTTAAGGAAGCCAGGGACCGAGCAGAAAAGCAGCAATCAATGGAGAACAGTATAGCGCTGAAGGAAGTAATTGCCAGATACAAGCTGTCCTGCGCACAAGCTGCAAGGAAAAGCTGGCAAGAGAAAATTGAAAGCCTGAATCTCGACAAGAATGGCAGCAAGCTGTGGAAACTGGCTAGAGCCCTCTGTAATGAAACAAAAAGTCACACACTATAACAACACGAGACACACGAGAGGAGAGGAGACGTGCGAAGAAGACGTGTTTATGACGCTCTCCAAATCAACGTGATTTTGCGGTGAAAAGGATTGTGGATCGCCAAGATTTTTAGCGGACATGTACATGTGGGTACTGTGATTCATGTGGTGTGATTGACTTGTCTCTGTGATCAAGATAAGGTGCCAAACAAGCGTTTTAATTTATTAATATGAATTAATGAAGGAACGCGGTCATGATATCTGTTCACAAACAATGTTAACACCCGTGGTAACATAGCTGTTTTTGCACGACGTGTGTTGTTCTACAAGTGAACTGGTTTGAACCTGACGAACTGGTTTTGCTGTGTTGCAAAATACGTGTTAGCAGCATGAGTCACTGATTGGCATCGTTCCTGTCCCTTGTCCGAGTTGGTGTGAACTATGAGTAAGTTAGCCAGCTTGTCCACCTTGGTGTGTTGTGTGAGTGATTGCCATGGAAACTGATTCGGTGATGGAAAACAAGTTACAACCGTCTCTAGACAGTTTACAAAAAAACATTTGCCTGTTCCCGTGAAAGAGATCACCACGTGGCGAAACAGCTTGTTCTATCGTTATGCAGCAATTGACGATCAAACGATTTCAGTTGAAAGGTATGATTTTTATCATGATGACAACGTTCTTTTTCTGCCTTCATGGATTGAAGAACATACGTCTACTTCTCTTGCCAGGTCAGTGATACGTATATTCAGTGGCCAATTCAAAACTCATTACGTTGACCTTGTATTTCACGCGACAAGATACAGGCACCTTATTGTGCCAAGGTGTTACTTGTGAAAAATGGGACAAGGAAGAATGTGAATTGTTAAAGGATTCTATTACTCATTTTTGTGCAAATGATGATCTGCAGGCCTTACAGACAGTGCTACTGTCTCTGCCATTAACTTTTCTGTCAAAAGATGGCTCTGCTGTTCCCCTGTCTAGTTGTGTTCACATTCAGACTCCAGAATGCTGCAACGACGGCTCCTTTCCTGATTCTGCTCCGCCTCCTCTTGTTCTGCAAACGACGCTGCATGATGTGAAAATTCAGCTGGATCGCTGTGTCAACCATGTGACTCTGGTGTCTCCATCATCTGCATCCACTGACTATACTCCTGTGAAACCTCTTCAAGCTGACAAACAGGAACATGAGTGTGTTTCCGATGTTAGAAACACTTCCAAAGAGAATAAAGCTACTTTAACTCCCAAAACAGCAAAAAAAAAAAAAAAAATGCTATCGTAGACGAACACTCTGCCCTTCTTTAAAATATAAAGATAAAACACTTATCGAAAAACTTAGCAATATGGAAAATACTCTGGACTTTCTACTAAACGATCAGGCTGATCGAGAAATCAGGATTAATTCTGAACTTGAAGATGTTAAAGTCTCTCTAAAAAATGAAGTAAAATGTATCATTGACCACAAGTTAGATACTCTGCACTCTGCTATTGATAACTGGAAGATATTGTTTCCAGTTTGAATTCCACTATCAGCAGTCTTCATAAAGAAAATCATTCTTTGAGGACCTGTCTGGGAACAATACAGGCCGGCCGATATTAAACAGATGAAGAAACCTTCACTTCCAGTATGTAGTGTAGGAGTGCAGTATGATTCTTCAAATGTTTGTGTAAACCAAAAGTGTGATGATCCCAAACAGACATCAGTGTCCACAATTACCTCTCCATCACGCATTACCAATATGATACATGACGATGCTCAAAATCTTCCTCAGTCCTCAAATGATGAGAGTAATGCTCAAATTCTTTCACAGTCTTCAAGTAAGGAAAATTGCAAAATTTCCTCTCATTCTATTATATCAGAAAATAACCTGTCGGAATTTCTGATACAACCATAAGCATCGTTTTGATGTTCTTTCTGAACTCGGTCAGGAAGTAGAAGGTTTTCAAAATCGTTATCAAAGCTCAGAATCTCCAAATGTAAATACTATAAACTCAGAAATTCCATCCAAGGCCAATCAAAACTTCAAGGAAAATTTTACTGAGAGCAATAACAAACCACCACCCCAACAAGTATTGATGGAATTAAGAATTCCAGAAGACACCGCCTCCTTGGTTATTGGTGACTCAGTGATAAGACATATCAATCCCAAAAGATTAGGGACATACAATAACCGGATATTCAAAATTTGTGTACCAGGTTTAACCATACTGGACCTTCTCCGCTGGTTACATTCTCTGACAAAGCTAACTCACGTGAAAACACTTATTGTACATGTAGGTGTGAATGACTGCCCGGCTGGGCCTATTCCCACAGGTGATTGGCGGGAACTCATTGGCCTTTGCAAAAGTCGCTTTCCCTCAGCTTACATTGCTTTCAGCTCTATTATTCCTGCACGTGGTCGTAATCAGCTGAACAATGCCATTGCACCGTCCAACAGGAACTTGTATGAATCATGCACTAGCATGTGAGTGTACCTGATTGACAATTACAGCGCTTTTGTGACCCAGAATGGAGCCCCACGCCAAGCTCTGTATAGGGATGTCACTCATCCCAGTACCAGAGGGACAGCCTGCCTGGCCATCAACTTTAAGCAGGTTCTCCCACAGGCGCCACGTCCTCGTGCTGACAGCCCTCTGAAAAATGCGGGTCCTTCCAGGGATCAACTGCTTCGTTCTAGTGTTGCTCCTCAGTCTTACAATTCACTCAGGGATGTCCGAAGAAACTCGCGTGCCTCAAATAGAGGACTGCTACATAAAAATGATGATAAAAATCCTGGCCTTCCCTTCCTATCATCATTAGAAGAGTTTCCCCTGTTGCCCCCCAAAAGAAACACCCAGACCGGTACAAACAATACTGGTCAATCCGAGCAAGTGGAATCTGCTGATCCCCACACCTTCGGGGGAACGTACAGGGCAGTAGTACTTTGCGCTACCGCTATCCACCTGCTGGCACAGGGAATAGTTCCCCTCCAATTTTTCCTGCTAACTTTCCTCCATTTCCACCACCCTTTCCTTTTCTCTAATTACAAGGTTCCAGATTTCCCTAATCCAAATTTTCCATTCTCATATTTCTATCCCCCTCCAATGCTAATATTGGTGAGTGTGGTCAAAGGCAGGCCCCTTTCCTTCCAGGTTCAGGCTTCTTAGGTTTAAACCCCGATCCACAGGGCTGTGGCGCGGACTCACGGAGTTGGCAGCCGCGAGGTCCTGTTGGTCAATGTGCTCAACAACTCATCAACGTGGCGTCACAAATGATGTCACAGTGTGATCACCACAGACCAGTTAGTAACTGGTAAAATGTAAAAAAGGGAAAAAAAAAAGGGGAAAGAAGGAGGAAGGAAAACAAAAAAAGGGAGGGCGAGGGGAGGGGGGGGGGGGGGGGGGGGGGGGGGGGGGGAGGGGGTGGAGAGAAAAGGAAAGGAAAAAAAAACATTTATTTTTAAAGTTCATGATATATTTAAAAGTGTACAGTGACCATAAATGAACATTGACATAAATAAACTTCAGAATGATTGCGCTCATTCGCTCATATCCAATACAAATATAAGCACTTGCCACCCCCCCCCCCCCCCTCTCTCTCTCTCTCTCTCTCTCTCTCTCTCTCTCTCTCTCTCTCTGTGGTTTTTGACCCTTCTGATGATTGTAAATAGTGTCTGTTATTTTTCATCACAATGTCGACATTCTGTCTGATATGAAATCGTGTGGCTCCTATTAGGATATCCGGTTCTGCAGTCTAATGTATTTTTGATTTATCATTCAGTTATGTTCAAAAGCGTACACTAACGATGCCAAGTTACTGCACATGTGTGTGTGTGTGTGTGTGTGTGTGTGTGTGTGTGTGTGTGTGTGTGTGTGTGTGTGTGTGTGTGTGTGTGTGTGTGTGTGTGTGTGTGTGTGTGTGTGTGTGTGTGTGTGTGTGTGTGTGTGTGTGTGTGTGTGTGTTTTCTTCATATAACTATGTTTTTCAGTTGACATACTCGGACTTGTGACGGGATATCTATGGAACTTTCAATTTTGTTAAAGTGTTTGCAAAATTACAAACGCAAGATTTACCTTGTCTTTTTCTGCTGCTTGTATGTGTTGGATGTAGTATATCTTTCATATTTTGTACGTGTTGGATTTGTATTGTACCTTTTCTTCTTCTTCTTCTTCTTTGTCTTCTTCTTTCTTCTTCTTTTTTTTTTTTTCTTTTTTGCCTTCTTTATTTTCTTTCTTGAATTCCTTTTCTCCGTTGTCGGAAGTAGTTTATATTATATAAAAGATTTATGTGGATTTGTCCTTCTAGACTGTATGTGTGTACTGAGACTGAACTTCTTTCAGTTGTAATTGCAGTACACTTGTTTTGATAATTGACTTCTTTTCCTATTTTTCTCAGTTTTGATTGTTTTGACTATTATTGACTATTTATTTAATTTAATTCTTAATCGAGTAATCAATCAGTGCCATGCCTCCTACATTAAACACCTGGCCAAGTAAACAGGGGCTCCGCATAGGTTATCTTAATAAACAGCAAGTAATAAAAAAGATGACATCGCAATAATCTTACATAATTCTGGAATCCCTTTCACTTGTTTTGCATTGCGGAATCTCGATTATCTTCATGTATATTAGATTCTGATATGTACATTCCAGGATATCAGATTATTCGTTTAGATCCGCACAAACCCAAAACTACAGGACTACTTCTTTATTTTGCGTCTTTTTTAACTTGTAACAGACTGGTACGTCTTGAATTATGACGACGTAGAGTCAATCTGGTTAGAGATTGAAATAAAAGGAATAATACCACTTATAACGGGATTTGTGTATAGAAATCCTTCAGAAACCATAGACTGGTATGAAAAGTTCGATTCTGTTATGGACGAAATCATCATATTAAATAAAGAAACCATCATACTAGGTGACTTCAACATTGATTTGATGAAAACTCAGTTTAAATGGACTCAAAGTTTAATAAGTCAAGGACTGGAACAATTGATTGACAGGCCTACTGAATAGCTGATTCCTCTTCTACATTAATTGACCATATTTATACCAACAAAATGGCAAAACAAAACATTACTGAATATGCTCCCCGTCATGCAGCTGTAGCGATCACAATCCTATTTGTCTTACTTGGTTTAAAACTCATGTAAAAATCCCCAAAGTAGGACATAAAGTTATATATTATAAACTTTAAAAAGTTTAATAAAGAAGATTTTTTTTTTACTGATTTACTAAATTCACAGCTAGATTATATCTATCAAATTAGGGATCCTGATGAAGCGAGCGAGTTTTGGACAAGCACTTTTCTTGATGTTTATAATAAACATGCACCATTCATAAGAAACGAGTAAGACAAGAAATAAAACCACCATGGATAACAAAGGAAATAGATGTTGAAAGATACAATAGAGATTTTCTAAGTAGCTCTGGTACAAGAGAACAGTTCAAGAAACAACGGAATAAAGTTACTGCAATGAAACGAAAGTCAAAAAAACAATACTTCAGAGAAATGTTAGTATCTACAAAGGATTCACGACAAATTTGGAAAGCAATAAACATATTGAACAATAAATATGTTTCAAAAAGTCAACAAGTAATCACTGATATTACAGCCAGTGAGTTAAATGACCATTTTTTCAATATCGCTGTTAAAATTATCAATAATGACAAGTCGGGTGGAAATGATCTTTCTCATTTAAAAACTTATATTGCTTCGAAACCAATTAATACCCCTTTTACTCTCCGATTTCTGACGGTCTTAGACGTTAGTAAAAGTCGGTCACTCTTAAAACAAACAGGTACACGTGATTGATTTAGATAAACTAGATGGCAAAATACTAAAACTTTCTTCTCCAATAATTACTGACACTCTTACTTATCTGTATAATTTATGTATAGAAAAGCAATACTATCCCTTAAAATTTAAGCAAGCTAAAGTTATTCCTTACATAAATCCGGTGATTCTTCCAATCCCTGTAATTATAGACCAATCTCTATTTTGTCTATTCTATCTAAACCTTTGGAATCACATTTACAAAACTCATTGTATTCTTTCCTTACAACAGAATGATCTAATTCACGAGGACCAATCAGGCTTCCGACAAAATCACTCCTGCCAGACCGCACTCACACAACTTATAGATAGTCTATTATGTAGTATAAATGAAATGAATTCACAGGCATTCTGTTCATTGATTTTGAAAAGCCTTTGACGTAATCAATCATGATGATTACTGTTGCGTAAGTTAAAATGCTATGGATTAACCCCAGATTTTATTAAGTTTATTTCATCGTTTCTCTCTGAAAGAAAACAATTAGTATCTGTTATTAATCAATCATCAAATTTCATGCCTGTGAAATATGGTATACCCCAAGGATCTATATTGGGACCACTTTTATTTTCAATATATGTCAACGATTTGCCTTTTTTTGTAACTAGCAAATGTGAAATGTTTGCAGATGACACGTTACTATATTCTAGTCACTCCAACCCTCAGACACTAACAAATAATCTTCAAGAAACCGTCCAAAAATTAGTCAAATGGACAAATTTAAACCATATGTCTATAAATGCGGAGAAAACTAAGTGTATGTATGTATCTGCACGACTAAAAAGAACGGATGACATCCAATTTTAATCCATTGTTTATTGATAATAACAGAATTGATGAAGTAGAATCACAAAAACCTAGGAGTCATTATAGACAGAGATTTATCTTGGACTGATCATACAGCATTCTTGTGTAAGCGCTTGTCTTGTAAGATATTTCAGTTAGCTAAGATTAAAAATTTTCTTGATGTTCATTCTCGGAAGCTTTTCTTCTCAGCACATATTTTACCAATCATTGATTATGCATCAACATTATGGGACAGCTGCAGTGAAACAAACTTAAGATTCATTCATCGTTTATATAAAAGAGCGCTAAAATTAGTTTTGTTAAAATCTAGTTCTGTGACACTTGAAGATTATAAGAAGCTAAACGTTTCAACTTTTTGTCATAGATTATATTTAAATAAAGCGATTTTTATGCACAGGGTTATGAATGGAAGTGCCCCTAAAAAGATCTTAAATACATTTAAAACTAACCCTCATAGACATAATCATACGTTAACGTTCCCCAGACCAAGAAACAATCTCTATAAGTCAAGTTTCCTTTACTCTGGTGGAACATTATGGAACAATCTAAGTACAACATTCAAAAGTATAAGTAACCGAAATACATTCAGGAAAAAATTGAAAAGTCATTTAACAAACAATGCAAGAAATTTGTGATTAAAATATTCCAAATACCTTTACTTATGTATATTGTTGTCTATCAATTTGTATCATAGATATATGTGCATAAATATACAGACATATGTGGATATGTATGTGCATGCATATCAATTATGTACTCGTATGTGCATATAGCATTGTCAGTGTATTTTAGATGTCAGTGGTATATGTATGTTGCTCTTGTTTTTTTTTGTGTTATATCCTATTTGGTTGTTGTTGTTTGTTGTTGTTGGGTTGTTTTTGTTTTTTGTTTTGTTTTTGTTTTTTTGATGGCTTGATGTAAAAAAGCAATGATGTGCTTATGCAATGTCCCATCAGTAAATAAAATTTTGACTTGACTTGACAAAATTTTGACTTGACTTGACTTGACTTGACAATACAAGAGAATGGAAATAACCTCTCTGGAAAGAAAGCAGCAGACCACTTCATAGACGTCTATGAAAACATCAGCAATCTGGAAGTCCCTCCTGAACATAGAGCTGCAGCAGTACACATGGCCCAAGCTGAACTTCATGAGGAAGAGCCCCAAGAGGAAGTCATGACCACATCTTTCACACAGAGAAGGAGCTGGAGGACGTGTTGCAGAGCCTCAATCTGAAGAACTCACCTGGGCCAGACGGAATCACAAATGAAATGATTCTGCTTCTTGGGATGAAGAGCAAGGCAGTCCTTCTAAAAATCTTTAACTCCAGCTGGAAGACAGGATCAGTACCACAGTGTTGGAGGGAAGCAGACATGATCCCCATTCACAAAAAGGGAAAGGACAAGTTGAAGGCTGACAGCTACAGACCCATCAGCCTTACAAGCTGCTTAGGAAAGCTGATGGAGAGACTTGTCAACACAAGGCTTGTCTGGCACCTTGAGGAGCATCAGCTGCTGAGCCCTGTACAGGCAGGCTTCCGCCAACACAGATCAACAGAAGACTATCGTATTCATCACACAAAGCATTGAGGATGCTTTTTCCAAGAAAAGAAAACGTTTGCTGTCTAGATTAACATGGAGGCGTTTGACAAAGTCTGGAAGGACGGACTTGGGCTCAAACTACGGCGATGTGGTGTGTCTGGGAGGATATACACCTGGATCAGCCAGTACCTTCACAACCGCCAAGCCCGAGTCAAGATTCAGGGCCAGAAAAGCAAGAATAAGCTGCTGAGACAGGGAGTACCACAATGAGGAGTCCTTTCACCAATGCTGTTCCTCATCTTCGTAGATAACATCATCAGAGAACTGTCAAGAGGGGTCAGAGGAGCGATCTACGCAGATGCCCTGGTACTTTGGTGCTCTGAAGAGTACACCACTACAGCACAGATATACCCCCAGACTGTGCTTAACAAGATCAGCGACTGGACCAAGGAATGGCTTGTCTCTGTCAACTCAAGCAAAACAACCTACACAGTCTTCAGCCTATCCAGCAAGAAGCAAGTGACAACGCTGACACTGAACAACTAAAGGCTTGCAGAGGAACCCACACCTACCTACCTGGGAGTGACCTTTGACCGCAGGCTCACTTGGAAAAGCAGATCACCAGATGCTGTAGCAGGGCCAAATTGAGACTGGCGATCATGAGAAAACTTGCGGGGACAGACTTGGGGGCTGACGAACGTATCCTGAAGAGACTCTATATAGGGAGAGTCTGACCTGTAGTTGAGTACGGGACATCAGCATGGGCATCAGCTGCAAAGTCTAACTTCGACCATCTCAACAAGATACAGAACCAAGCTCAGCGTGTCATAACTGGCGCCATGAGATCCACTCCAATCCTGAAGATGGAGGCGACCACTGGGCTACAGTCATTGGAGGACAGAAGGGACACAAAGATTCTCATCCAGGCAGCAAAATTCAAGCGCCTTGAAAACCACCCAATGAACAACAGAATAAGCAGACCCACCAAGAGCCGGCTGAAGAGAGGCAGCTGCATCCACCCGTCAAGACGCCTTGAAAGACAAACCCCAGTCTTCATGGAACACGAAGCAAAGCCTATCCCGGCAAATGTCACTCACCCATCTTGGAATAGGCAGGTGTTCTCAACAGTCGTCACCAGCATTCCCAGAGTAAAGAAGAGAGGAACACAGTCAGACAACCAAAGGATGGCCCTGGCCATGGAGTACATCTGCAACCAGTACCCCCAGGAAGACTGGACCCATGTCTTTACAGATGGCTATGCCAGAAGCATCGACGGATGGTGGAGCTGGAATCTTCCTCTGATACAAAGCCAGAGATGAAGAAATTGCAATTCCAACAGGAAAATACTCCAACTTCCGAGCTGAGCGAGAAGCCCTCTGTGAGGCAACCACAACAGTCTTGCAGAACTCCACAAGAACAACAGGGCAGGTGGTGGTGTTCTCTGACGCTCTCTCCACGCTCCAAGCCCTCAAGAAATCCGCTGCAAAGAACAGAACCATCTCACTTCAGCCCTTGTTGCCTTCAGTGCCTGAGTGGAGAAAGTGGTGATACAATGGGTAGCAGCGCACTGTGGCAACGAAAAAAAAAAAAAAGCGGACATTCTGGCAAAAGACAGTGCACAGAAGGAGCAGGCCAACAACCTGGTGTCATATGATGAAATTAGGACAATCATCAAGGCACAGCAAGGAATTAAATGGCGCCTGCTGCATCCCAAATACAACCAGAAAGACACATACCATTTGCTGGACAACGTGAACACTGACAGCAGTAGAGGCCAAGCTGTACGGCACCCTGGAGGAACTGCGACGGATGGCAGCAATCATCGAGGACACCTGGCTGCTCATCTAACGGGAAGAAGAAGAAGATTTCTTTGACTTTTTTTTTTCAAACCTTACATAAATCTTTGATTCTGATACTTCGGCTTCACAAAACTCAACCCAGTACTTCTTTTTGCTTGAGCAATAATTTTAGAACATATATTCTTTTCTTGTTTCATGATTATAAAGTTTTCATCTGACTTGTTTCTTATCCATATTTGTAGCTTTTTCACTTTGACTGAACAGCGAGAGTCTACATTCTTCTGTCCACCATACGTTGCCTACATATTTTCCGATCTTTTTGTGTTTATATTTGGGGAAAGTCTTTTCAGCTGCTAGTAACACTTCTTTTGAGAAATTGCCTAAAATGTATCTAGATCGTCATCCTCAATTGGTGATGTATTTTGCGACACAAGAAAAGTTTGAAAGGCTTCCCAGTTGGTCAGTTTATAGTAACATTTTGGAATTTGCATTCAGTGGCAGACATTTCATCAATATATTTTCATTAACGTATTGTAACGGGAAGATGATTACTCCCTAAACAATCTTCTACTATGGACCAGTTATAATTAACTGTTGTGTTTAATAATAATCCACTTCTTCTTTGTAAAATCAGTACGTTTTAACCAATCTGTGTCATCCTTTTTAGGACCATTAGGATAGTACACAGACAGAACATTATAAACTGATGCCTTATTTACTTTAATGGCAGCACCTGTGGCAAACGCACCTTGTTTGTCTACAGGCACTGATAGTGGGCTTATATTTGTAAACTCAGTGCCAAGTCTAATGTAGATAGCAGTTTGCACCTTTTTATTTACCCCATTGAAACTACAGTGAGGAGGATAGTAATAATTCTTTAGTTTGAGAAGCTTTTTTCTTTTCCACATTCAGTGACTGGAGCACTAAAACACAATAGTTTTTCTCCAGAACATGACTTTCAAATGATAACAGGTTAGTGGAAATAGATCTCTCATTCCACTGAAACACTGTGAAAAGGTTGTTTGGATCTAACTCCATAGCAGACTGTATTTACAGGCGTAACTGTAGTTATGCAGATTATTATTGTTCCTGATATTTTTTACTCTCTTATAGTCATGCACGTGTATTTAGTCATGAATACAATTGCTAAAATCCGTGCAGAAGTAGGTGGGTGGTAGTAGCCTGGAATGTCAGGTAAATTGCTGCTGTTAACATTAAGAAACTGGAATAATAACACATAATCATTTTTTGTCGTCAAATAATGATTTAAATACACAGTATTTCTGACAATAGAACCGCAAGTCCATTGCAAAATGTTGTTTAAATTTTTTAACATTTTCATTAGAATCTAACTATACAAAAATCAGTTTTAAAAGTTCAAACATCAAAAGTATAAATTATGTAAGGTGGAATGAGGGAGAGGGGAACACAGAGACCAGCTGGTGATGACAGCACAGTCAGTAGAACCATGGGGACGGAAAGACGGAGGGTAGAGCCCTGGGCTGTGATGGTGAAGGAAGGGGGCTGATCTGCTCCGTGGCTTCTCCCAGAACAGGCGGTGCAGATGCCTCCCAATGGCATTGGCCAGCACGCTTGCTCCTCTGGCTGTTGGATGAATCTCATCTGCAGTCAGGTGCCTGTTGTCTGTACCATGCAGTTTGTGGTAGCTTACAAAACCGATATTTTTCTCAGACAAGAGTCTGAATTTTCTCATGGCATTGAATATTTTTCTCTTTGTGTCAAGGACTTTATTTCTCACTGGCGCAGCCTGACTTACTAATATTTTTTGCTGTTGGAAATATTTTTCTGACCGTTTTACTGCCTTTTTCCCATGCTGATGCTGCATTCTGCTGGTTCTTCTGATTTCACGTCTTTGATTCCAGCGTGAAGAACAATACAGTCTGGTTCTGGATGCAGATTTTCTTTGGCGTCTTCAAGAACTGTACTGCATTGCTCGATGGTATTAAGCTTCCTTGTCGCCCCCTGCAAACCGTAGGATGGTCCCAGGCTCTTTCCGTCCACTTTGCTCATAACAGAGTCATGCAGAATGAGCACTCGCGGTAGATCTTTAGTAGGCTGGGTCTTCTTGTCATCCCTGTTTTCAACGTTGCGTCACGATGTTGAACGACGTCATTCTTTTGAACAAATTTTCTTTTTTTCAGAAGTTGGGGGTTTTTATGGTGACTTCACGCATTCGGCGTAAGTGGCATATTTTGCCGACTGCGAACAAACGGTGGCATCAGCGTGACCACCAGCATCAGTCTGGCATCCAGAACTCGTGGTGGAAAAGTGAGTTCTTTCTTGGATGTCGGCTTGTTGCTATTTTGTTCTCTCGACGTGCAGATTTTGTCGTCTCCATCATGTGATTTTCTAGACAGGCTACAGCGGCACTCAGGTTTTGAATAATTTTTTTACTTCATGTATTTCTTTTTGAGTGCCTCTTGACAGCAGCAGCCAGCATGAGATGTTGGCATTTTCTTATTATTTTATCAACCGTGCCGACCGTGAACGGTTTATCATCATGGGCTATCTGATTAACATTTGCAAGGCACTCATTTTGATCTTTTGAGGGCACAGCTGAAGAGTTTTTCAATATCTTCGACGTTACCTTCTTTTTAGGTACCACTGTGGACTACCCAGTTAATAATGAGCTCTTTGTTCGTGTCATATAAAAATGACTGACCTGACAACGTTTTGCCC